>PVIA01004959.1:0-100299 GCA_004024845.1 Tonatia bakeri
ACATAATAGCTTTCTTACCTTGAAACTCATTAGAGTCAACTTTTACATTATTACAAATAATAGAATTAAGTAATGTGTAGGGCAAATTGCATGCACAATTAAATATCCTTTATATACAAAAGAGTAAGTTAAAGATATAATTTTTAAAAACACCCAATAGCAACAAAACTGGTAAAATACCTGGGAATGAATTTAGCAAGAATGTGTAAGATCAGTATGAACCAATTCATAACTAGCTACCCAATAAAAGACACCTGAACAACACCCACTGGGGTAGCTCAGTGGTTTGGGTGCCATGCCATAGATCTAAAGGTCACCAGTTTGACTTCCAGTTGGAACACATGCCTGGGTTGAGGGTTCGCTCCCCAGTTGAGGGCGTGTGAGATGCAACTGATTGGTTTCTCTCTCTCTCTCCCTCCCTCCCTCCCATTCCCTCTCTCTAAAAATAAATAAAATCTTTTGTTTGAAAAGACACTTGAACAACAGGAAAGCAACAGTATATTCTGGATAGAAAAATATATAATGATCTGCATTTCCCAGTTACTTATAAATGTAATATGATGTACATTAAAATATCAGCAAAAAATTTTTAATCCTGACCTGAAGACATGCTTATTGATCTCAGAGAGAAGGGAAGGGAGGAAGAGAGAGAGGGAGAGAAACATCCATATGAGAGAGAAACGTTGAAGGGTTGCCTCTCGTATGTGTCCCCACTGGGGACCGAACCCACAACTTAGGCATGTGCCCTGACTGGAGCTTGAACTACAACCTTTTGGTTTATGGGCTTGTTATGGGAGAAACTCAGTTCTTCTTGCAGATGCAGTAAATTATAGATCAGGCAGTCTATTAGTGAGCAAGCAGGGTTTACTAGTGATACGTTCTCATGGAAGAGAATGGGCCTTGCCAAGGTGGCGTGAAAAGTATAGATTCTGGGCAGGGCAAGGTAAGGGCAGCAACAGGCAAGGGCAAGGGTGGCAAGAGCCTTTGATCCTTGGTGCTGAGGACTTATGTAGTTGGCAGGATGGGGGTGAAGAATTTACATATTGATTGGTGGGTAAAGTTGGTGCCAGCTTCCACAGGGGACGTGACTACCCAAACTTAGGTATGTGTGTGGGTCTGTTAGCCCCAATCCTTATCACACTCCAGACCCCATTTGCTCCTCTTGTTGTAAAACATATGTGACATGAGCCCGTTAAAGTTGGGGCAGTCACCCAATGTTATTTACAGGCTCTTTCTGTAAACATTAGGGACTCACTCATAAAACAGAAGGTAACCAGAGGTAGGCAATTAACCAAAGTTGTTTTGTAGGCTTCTTCTTTGGGTGCTGTGGACCCTCTCCCACCTACCAACCAGACCTTTGAATTAACACACAGTTTCAAAGGTTTTTTTTCCCCAGCCAGTGGAAACGATACCTAGAATTTCAAGAGCTCCCTCTTCCCATTCTACCATGGTGTTTCTTGTGATGTTCTGAACACCTGGCACTATTATCAGATCAGGCTCAGGATGCTGAGTCAGTGGGTGAGACATGTCTCCCTCCTCCTCCTTGGCTCGGTTTGCTATCTATCCTACCTAACAGGACAAAACTCCAACCATCTGACCCACATTGACCAGGACTCAGTAAAATTTTTTAAAGTAAAACAAGCTCAATTTAAGTTTACCTATTAAAATAAGGAAGAATTAAAAGGTGCATTGTATTATGAAGCTACAGTAGGTGCAACAGTAGAGTAATGCCCTATGAATAGACAGATTGATGGAAAAGAATACAAGGTCCATTAGTACATACGGATCCACATAAAAAATTCTGTTTCATTTTCTTTAAGTTTTTAATTTATTGATTTATTTTTCATTTGGAACATCTATCATTTGCCTCTCACATGCTCCCAACTGGCAACTTGGCCCACAACCTGTCACAGGTAAGCACAGGTAAGGTGGGCACAGGTAACTAGGTTCTTGATGATCACAAACAAAAAACTGAATACAGAGAGTTTATAGCAGACAGACAGAGAGCAGATTTATCCCTGGTGGGGGCACTGCTTCTGCTCCTTTTTCTTCACCCTGCCTGGCCCCCAGTGCTTGATCTGTTAGCCAATGGTGGGTAAGATTCCCCAAGGGGGGAATGACCGAAGACAGGCACAATCACAGAGAGGCCCCAGGGAGGGACTTGGAGGGCTTTGGAAAAAGGGGGTGATGGACCCTCACCCCTCAGCTTTGACATAGCCTGAGTCCTCATTCTGTCTGCGAGAAGTCTCCTAATCTCTTGGCTGCCTTACTTCCCCTGCCTGACTGAAGCCTGAGACAATGACAGAGGGTGGTGCAGCCCTGTGCTGGAAAGGGCGGGTTCCCCGGGTGATCAGACATAAGAAAGAATATATAAAATCCTGAGAAACCTGCTTTGCTAAGAATGCTCTCAATTAAATGATAAAGGTCTGAGTAGGAAATGAGTTTGTTTCTGAAAGTTTTGTAGCCCTTTAGCTAACAGACCCTGACTCAGAATAAGCCTTAGTAGTTCTTTGTATGTTATGTATTGTTTGATCCTTACTGCCTGACAATGATTAATGAGCTTTACTTGTATTCCTGTGCGAAATGAACCTAATAAAAGCCCATTGAGGAAAAGGCTCCAAGTCCTCCTTTGAGAGGTCAACCACCTTTCCTTCCCAAGCAGATCATGTCTTGGTAGACTTATTCTCATCCGTGGCAGATGGGGGGTTCTGCAGGAAAAGCTCCCCCACAGAAATGTTCCTGCTGGAATAGAGTTTTGGATGCAAATCGGACACTTTGGGTGGTCAACGTGCTATTCGAATAAGGAAGGCAGCATGAGCCACTGGATGTAATGAAGGTGTGCAGAATTTTTGTTGCGTCACTTTTAAATGCATACATATATAACCAACTACTTCTCAACCATTCTTTTATCTACAACAATATTTATAGATAGGTTTCAGTAAAGGAGAAAACAAATTGTTGACGGGAGAGACCTGGTTCTTCTTGCTGACTCATGTAAAGAATTACTTATCAGCAAGTCTAGTAGCATGTAATCAGTTTGTTAGTGGTCTGTTCCCGTGGAAGAGAACAGGACTGGGTAGAGTAGGGAGTGAAAGGCAAAGTTTCAGGGCAAAGCAGGGTGAGGAAAGTGAGAGTGGCTGAAGACCAGAGTGGCAAGCCCCTGGGCAGCCTGTGGCCAGGGGGCCAGAGGCCCTGTGGCCTGAGAGCCAAGAGCCCCCGAGAGTGAGTCCTTTGTTCTCAGGACTTATATAGTTGGTGGGGTAGGAGGGAAAAAAGTCATATATTGATTAACGGGTAAATGTGGTGCCAGCTTTCCTGGGGGAATGTGACTACCCAAACTTAGGGGTGAATGGGGGTCTGTCAGCCCAAATTCTTATCTTGCTCCAGACTCCATTTGTTTATCTTGTTGTAAAACAAATACATGACAGGAGGCAGTTAATTAAAATTGGGGCACTTTCCAAAGTTACTTATGGGTTCTTTCTGTAAGCAACAGGGACTCCCTCATAAAATAGATAGTGACCAGAGGTAGGCAATTAACCAAAGTTATTTTATGGGCTCTTTCTTTGGGCACCGGGGACCCTCTCCCACATTCAGGCCTTGGGATGAAAGCACAGTTTCAAGGCTTTCTTTACCAGATTGTGGAAATGTTCAAGGACTTTCCTTCTTTCTTGCTAATATAGTGTTTCTTGTGATGTTGAAACACCTGGCAACATTATCGGACCAGGCTCAGGACTGCTGAGTTAGCGTGTGAGACTTGTCTCCTTCCTCCTCCCTGCCTGGGTGTACTATTTATTCCACCTAATTGGTATAAGGCGTTTCCTGGCAACCAGGGTGCTAAGTGCTGGCCAGTGACAGTATTGCAGCCTTACAGTTCTTCCTATGCTGTCTCCTGCCTGATGAGCACGGAGCCTCCTGTCCTGTCTCCACCCCATTGCCCTCCTCCCAAACCCACCTTCCAGTCTCCCACGGTCTGCTGCACCTCCGCCCACCTGCAGGTCCCCGTCCCTAAACCTCAGTTCTCTCGGTTCCACCCAAATTCCATGCAGGCCCTTCCCCCTCGCTCCCCCAAAGAAACCTGTTCAAACCTCCCCCAGGCGTCGCAGGTCTACCCCCTCTGGTACCCACCGCTCCCCAGCACAGCGCCCCAGGGTCCCATCCTCCTTCCAGACCCGCACCGTCCTTCGCTTCTCACCCAGGCTTCGCCCCCACCCCCACCCCAGATCCCAACCTGTAGGGACCACTGCCCCACTGGCACCTCCATGGCCCCTCGGTCCTTCAAGGGGCAGCAGCCTGGTCACTCTTCCCCCTGGATGGACATCATCCCCCCACCCTCCACACCTGCTCTCCTTTCTGAGACCTTCCTCCCCACAGCCCCGCTGACGCCCCTCCGCCCACGCGGGCTCATTCATTATCCTGTCTGGGTCCTGCGGCTGCTGGGGGAAGGGGTGGGGGGACGACGACTGGGCGGAGTGAGGACAGGCTGGACCTGAGAAGGGCTCTGGGACTGGGCAGCAGGGCCGGCGCAGCCCCACAGTGAGGAAATATAAGGATAAAAAAGAGATTGAAAGTGAAAAAATGGAAAAAGATACATTATGCAAACATAAACCAAAGTAAAGCTATAGAATAATGTACAGTCAATTTGAAGTTAAAAATCATTGCTAGATATAAAAAGCACTTGATATCAAGAAGTTCCAAGTTTGTATGCACTTACTAATGTAAACTCTGGTTATAAAGGTCAGATATAAAGGAAAAATAGTCAAATGTATAATCATAGATTTAACACACTTCTCACTCGAGGGTAGAATATTCTTCTTTCTGAACAAATATACCTCCACAAAAATCAGTAAGGATATAAAAAACTTAACATAAACAACAAATTGGACTCAACATTCATAGATGTTCCACTACAACATTCTTGCTGACCTGCACCAAGATGTGATTCCGAAGATGTCCACGAGAGGGCAGCAAAGATGCACACTTGGAACATTTTTAAACCTTACCAGACTTAACTATAAAGCATGTTTCAATAAACTTTAACAGCTTGAAACTGTATAAGCATGTTTCTTCCTCTCATCGCAGTTAATCTAGAAACCAGTAACAAAAGGTAACTAGAAAGTCCTTATGTATAGAAGGCACGAAATATGCTTCTAAATAACCCCCAAATAAATCAGTTAGAGTTAGAAAATAATTTGAACTGAATGATAATAGAAATACTTCATACTAACAGGAAAATGTACAGCCTTAAGTGAATATATTAGCAAAAAACAAAAGCCCAAAAACTCACAAGCTTTGCACCCATCTTAAGATGATGCTGTGATGAGAACAGAAGTCTTTTCTTTGCTCACCCAGCCCAGTCTCTCGTCAGTCAGAGAGGAACAATATTCTTTCTAATTGCTTCACTCACAGTGTCTGCTTTTCTCATTTGCACTTTATTCATGTGCAATGGCAGTAGTTCTGACAGAGGGAACTCCTAAACTTTTCATCTCTAAGCTTGACCTGAGCCTCAGTCTGCCATTTACAAGCTATGTTCTTTTGGAAACAGAACAAACCTCTTAGGGTCTTTTTTTTTTTTGTCACTTGTAAATCTTCTCATGTTCATAGCTTATGACATTCACAGCAGAAAGACCTGGACTCAAGACTGGGCTTTGCCTCCTGAGGCCACGTGAAGCCACGTTAAACCTCACAGTGCTAAGTAACCTGGAATCAGAAGCATTCCAGAATCTGGTGTCAGTCCAGACAATGCACTCACAAAAAGTGACCAAAGACATGCACCCCAGAAACAGCCTGGGCACCATTTCCTGCTCCTCACAGACTTGCTGGAGCTGCAACTCCCACACTTTCCCTCCTCCCCACCATGTGCCTCACCTCATGCCTCCTCCCACTGCTCACCTGATGCCCCTTGGCCCCCATCACTCACCTTATCTCTGACCTGGCCCCATACCTCATGGTCATGCCCTACCACTTACTGGGGGCACCTCACTTCATGTCCACCTGTTTGCCTGTCTGACCTGAGTGTGGTCCGAGGGGCCAGTCCTGGTCCAGCTTCTCGCCTCAGCCCACTCCCTAACATGACCCTGGCTGTTTGCCTCAGGGTGGCCCTGCTCCTCCTCTATTACTTTAGATTTCAGTGGTCTGTTTATGTGAAAATAGCCAGGAACCAGATACAGTCATAAACAATAAGTTTAATAAAGATTAAAATTTACAACATAGACTTTATATACTTAAAAAACAGTCTATACAAGAAGTTTTTCCAAGAATAAAAAGTCAAGCCACCAACTGGGAGAAAATGTTAGTGAGACTCACATCAGATTTAAAACAACAACAACTTCTGCTCAAAATAAACAAAGGATTCTAAAACAAAAAGCCCCACTAAAAATGGGTGAAGATGTAAACAGACACCTAGCTAAGGGAAATAGACAGTGTGGGCATAAAAAATGGGGTGCTATGGAAAGTAACCTCCTACTGATCTGATTGTGAATTTCTAATTGAGCAGGTTGTGGTTGGCAGGCACACCCCAGACATATAATTTTAGTAAAAGGCTTATCTTTGCCTTAAGCAAGCTTTGTGCACGGTTTCTGTGTGTTTATACTAATACACCTTTGAAATGCCCCCTGGCCAATAATAGCTTTACCCCCTCCCACCCTCATGTAATCTTCTTCATGTTTCCTTAATTCCAAATGCATAAAAGAAATGCAACACTGAGTGCCTTTTAAATGCTACTCAGAAGTAATGAGTAGACACTAGAAACTGAGACATGAACAGTCCTGCACAGGTTAGTTTTGTCTGCTGCCTCCCATGGCCAGTCTGTGGCTTGAAAATTGAATATTCTCAGGTGAGTGTGTAGACTTACATGGAAATAGACTATTAATCTTTCATTCTAACAGACAGAATAGTAGATAAAAACGATAAAAATGTGCCTTTCCATAGTCAAAAGACCATCAATGCCACAAGCTGACAAAATTAGGAAAGCTTGACGTGGTGCTTCTTTGAACATTTCACAAGATTTATAATTAAAAGATGACGTTTACTTGGGAGAGGTAGTTTAAAGTACACACAGTACAAGAGAGATGAAGAGTTATTTGCATATCCTTTCATTATTCTAAAATTTTGTTTTTCTCAATGTAAATGTAACAAGCAGTTACTGCACATGGTACCTAGTGTGCATAACAGGGGAAGCAAACACACAGGGCATACTGGTCCTAAAACCCTGCTTTCACTTTGGTGTCGTTCTGAAGAAAAACACTAGGTGGCAGCAGGGATGTGCTTTCCCTTATGACTTCAACTTTGGCCTTACACTCCAGGGCAGCAGAAAAGAGCTCTTCCTGGTCATGTCCACTCAAGGGTGCATGCCATTCCCAGGATGCACACTAGATGACTGCAGAGAAGTATATTTCCTGGTGAACTACACTCAGCTGTTGTTCACTAGTTGCACACTAGATAGGAGAAGCAAAGAGCACTTTCTGGTAACCTCCACTCTGTGTTGTGCACAGGATGAACACGAGCTGGCAGTAGAGAACACATTTTCTTGGTGATCTTCACTAAGATGTTATTCCTGATTTGCTCACAGCAACAGAGAAGTGCTTTTCTTCATGACTTGCACTAGGGTGTTATTCCCAATTTGCACACTTGATGGCAGCAGAGAAGTACTTTTCCTGGTAAATACTAAAGTCTTCTTCCGAAGAAACCCAGAGATAACAGCAGAAAAGAACTACTCGTGGTGATGTCCACCCAGGTATTATTCCCAAAATGCATACTCCATGCCAATTAAGAATTGACTGGTGACCCAACTTAGGTGTTAGTCTCAGATGCACAAGGGATGGCAGCACAGTAAAGCTCTTTCCAGTGTGCTCCACTCCTGTGTTATTTTAAAGATGTAGCTAGATAGCAGCAAAAATAACTTTTTATCATGTTATACTTTCAGCTGTTAGTCACTAGTTGCACAGTAAATAGCGTAATAGAAAAGCATTTCCTGACAACTTGAATTCTAGTGTTATACTCCAGATGAGCACTAGGTGGCAGCAGAGAAGAACATGTCCGAGCGAAATTTACTTAGGTGTTATTCCCAAGAAACACACGAGATGGCAACAGAAAATTACTTTTTATGATGGCATACACTCAGGCATTCCTCACTGGTTGCACTAGATGGCAGCAGAGAACTGTTTCCTAACAACCTTCACTCCTGTGTTAGTCCCAAAATGCAAACTAGATGCAAGCAGAGAAGAGTGTTTCCTGCAAGTTCCACTGAGGTGCTATTCCAAACATGCACACTAGATGGCAGAAAAACAGAGCTTTTCCTGGTGGTGTCCACTCTGGTGTTATTCCCAAGACACGAATTGATGACAGTAGAGAATAACTTTTATGATGACCTGCAATTAGTTTCACTAGATGCACTATCTAGTTGCACACCAGATAGCAGCAGAGGAAACTCTTTTTTCATGACGTTCACTCAGCTGTTACATGAGATAGCAGCAGAAAAGAGCATTTCCACCAAAAATTAAAGTTACCATGTGACCCAGCAATATCACTTTTGGGTATAAACCCGAAAGAATTGAAAGCAGGGACTCAAAGAGATATTTGAAAACTAATGTTCATAGCAGCTTTGTTCCCAGCAGTCACGAGAGGGGGAGTTGCCGTGTGAAGGTGGAGGCAGAGGGCACACTGAGGGTGGCTGCAGCCCAGGGACGCCAGCGGCTGCGCAGACCAGCAGAAGACAGGAAAAGGGATGGGACAGATGCCACCTCACAGCCCTTGACATCCTGATGGCAGGACTTCTAGCCGGGAGCTGGGAGAGGATAGGTTTCTGTTGTTGAATCTACCATCACAGCCTGTTTTCACTTGTTTGTTTTTTGTTTTTGAGTGCCTACTTAAAAAATAAAATAAAATCAAAGCTAGTGTCAAAAGAGGCAGGTATGGGCACCGCTCCTGGGTCAGTCAGTGGGAGGAAAATGAGGGGGGATGTCTAATCTCCAGACAGGAAGCAGGTCACTCAGATCCCCAATGTTAGAAGAGCGAGAAGGTAGCAGGGAATCTGCCCCTCTTGCCAGGATTTCGGGGGGCCCAGCAGCAATGTGACCCCAGAGCTGCTAGACAGGAAGGAGCCAGGGCAGGAGCAAGCAACGTCCCCCACCACTGGGAGCCTGGTCCAGTGACACTGAGGCCTCAGAAGCAGGGAGAAAAGGCCTGCCAAAGAGCCCCAGTGGCACACAACAGCCAGGGGACCTCACCTGAGAAAACTCAGATGGTTGCCCTTTCCCAGGTACTCAGTGGTCAAACCCTTTTCAAGGTTCTTATAAATAGAAACCATGTTAGAGTCTACCTCTGCACATCAGAAACAATAAAATGCTCAGGAAAGATTTAACCAAGGAGGTGAAAGCTCTGTTTATTGAAAACTATAGGACATTGATGAAAAAAATGAAGAAGATACTAACAAATAGAGAGCTGTCCTATTCTTATGCATTACAAGAGTTGAAATATCAGTACCACCAAAATCTCTCTGTGCATTCAATGTGGTCCACGTCAAGATCCCAATGACATTTTTTAACAAAAATGGAAAAAAGCGATTCTGAAGTTTGTATGGAACCACAAATGACCCTGAATAACCAGAACAATTCCAAGAAAGAGCGAAGCAGGAGGCATCACACATTCGAATTTCAAACTATAGTACAAAGCTAGAGTAATCAAAACAGTATGCTCTTGGCATTAAAAAAGGATATATAAATAAATGAAATAGAATTGAAACCCCAGAGGTAAACCCACACATACATGGTCAACTACTATTTGACAAGACAGCCACGAACATTCAATGGGAAACACACAGCCTCTTCAGTAAATGGTGTGGAGAAAATCAGATATTCACATGCAAAAGAATGAACCTGGTCCTCTACTTAACAGCACTCACAACAGTTCACTCGAACTGGGTTAAAGATGTGACTGTGAGACTTGAAGTTGTAACAGTGGTAGAAGAAACAGGGGAAAGTCCTTCAACACCAACTTCGGCAAACCTTTCAACTGTGACGCCGAGAGCACAGGCCACAAACGCAAACAGGCAGATCAGATGCGACTTCTGCACAGAGGACATAACCAACAAAATGAAGAGGATACCTTCAGGGTGGGGGCGTAACTTGCAGATTATGTATCTGATACTACATTAGCATTCAAAATCTAACTAATATAATTCCATAGCACAATAACAAAAATATGATTAAAAGATGGCCACAGAACCTCAACAGACATTCTTCCAAAGAGCACCTACGAATGGCCGACAGGTGCAAGAAAAGGTGCCCAGCACCACTACTCATCAGGGAAACTCAAATCAGAGTCACAATAAGGTGTCATTTGTCAGAACGGCCATTATCAATAAACCAACAGCCCACCAGGGCTGGCGCAGGTGTGGAGGAAGGGGGTGCGCCATTGGTGGGAGTCCATGTGGCCTCTGGAAAACATTGTGGTGGCTCCTTAAAAAAATAACAATAAAACTACCATATGCTCTAGCAATCTCACTTCTGGGTGTATGCCTGAAGGAAATGAAATCCCTGCATTGAAGAGATATCTACCCTCCATGTTCACTGCAGCGCTATTGACAACACACCGGGACAGTCTGTGTCCCTCGATGGTGAGTGGATAAAGAAAATGTGGCATGCATCCGTGGGGTGATGTGTTTTAGCCATGACGAGGTGAAAAGCCAGCCATCTATGACAAGGTGGATGAAACTTGAGGGCATTATGCTTAGTAATATGAGTCACACACACAGAGAGACAAGCAATGCATGATCTCACTCATTCGTGGAAACTAAAAACAAAGCCAAAGAGGCAGGTCGGTAGTTGCGGGGTGGGAGGTGGGGAATCGCTCGGAGGCAGCCAGAGCACGGGCTTCAGTCAGGAGCGGGGTGGGTCCTGGGAACGCCGGGTACGGGCTGTTGGCCGCAGCTGACGACGTCACTCCATTGTACACTTGAAAGTCGTCTGGAGAGCAAATCTTGAGAGGCGAGGGGCGCATGGTGGGAGCTACGTGAGGGGACGGAGATGCCAACGGCTCTTGTGGTGGGCGTCATTTCACCACGCACACCGTCCTGACGTTGTGCACCTTCAACTCACGCATCTGGAAAGGAGTGGGGAGGGTTGATGGGGCCAGACACCATGAGCACTTGGGTTGGTGCAGGTATGAAGGCCAGAGCCCATGCAGGCGTGAGCGGGGAGTGGGCTTGGCTTCTGCCGGTGCACTGGGGTGTCAGCCCCAAGGCACATCCCGGGGCGGCCCACCGGCCTGCCTGGCCCAGGCACCAGGGTTTCTCAGAGGAGCTACCCTAGGATTGCTGGGACGCGCAGCCCCCCACCTCTGGCCTGAGCATTCTCCCCAGTGCTGCAGCTCTGCCTTCTGGATGCGGGGCGGGGCTCCCTCTCCAAAATGAACCCCGTTATCATGGAGAACAGGCCTGCTGAGGCCCCCAAGTTTGCGTGCCAAAGGTGAGACTGCGAAGCCACTTCTCCCTCTGGAGCAGCCTGTGCGGCCCTTTTATTTTTTTAAGGGATTGTCTCTAAAAGGCTGATCAGCTTGGGGTGATTTGTGAAAGCCTCAGGCTTGGCCACTTCCCCCTGATGACTGCACAGATTTGCACTGGCCGCCTTGGCTTTTGGTTGCTTTAAGGAGCTCCCACTGGGCTGCCGCCCAGCTGGGGGGCCCCCTGGAGGCCTAACTGCTCCATTCTTGGCTTTGGGCGAATTCTCCTCTGTCCGCAGAAGTCCTCGCCCTCCTTATAGCAGAGCTGGTGCCTCTGAGCCCCAGGCCTCTCTGGGGCTTGCCCTCACTCCCCACTTACCGTTACCTTCGCGATGTCCCCACCGCCTGCACACACTCAGGTCTCAGCGCCCTGCGCTCAGAACGCCTGACACCCGCCAGTCATTGGTTTCTTGTCTCCTGCCCTCTTGTCCTATCAGCTACACTTCCTCATGCTGTGTTACAGCAGGATTTGGAAATAAGTAGCAAATAATCTCAGGTGTTCACTCTGTGGTCTCTGGAAGTCTCAGTCCCCCTTTGCTAACTTATCTTGAGGCCCCTACCTCCCCAAAGAGCCTGACAGAGGTGGAAGTACTGACTGATATGCATACTTTTGCTGGGCTCGGTGCGTTAAGGAAGGGCTGCACACATTTGTTTCTTCCTGCATCTACTTATTGAGGCCCTACCACAGGCCCGAGGGTGGAACGGGGGTGGGTGGGGGCAGGGCCGACAGGCATCTCCACTCTGGGGGAGCTGACATTCTCCGCGGTGGTGGTTGTCACAAACGACAAACCAACCAGCACTGTCGAGGGCCCCGAAGTCCCGTTGGAGAGCAGAGTGCTGGGGAGTACCAGGGGCCAGTCTAGTGGTGGTCTGCGTGGGCTTCCCTGAGCGGGGATGGTGCAGCTGGCCTGTTGGTGACCAGAGGAGCCAGCTAGACCGAGGCCAGGGAGGAGGTAGAGCCACGGCTCCGAGCCACGGCTCCAAGAGGACGCTGGGGGCCTGTAGGAGCAGGAAGGGTCCACGGGCAGGCGGGCGGGCTGGAGGCTCAGCAGGTGAGGCCGTGGGCCAGCAGAGGACCCGAATTCCCAGAATAGTGGGAAGCGTTTGTTTGGGGGGCGGTGAGGAGGCGATCAGACTGCAGCTTCCTGAGCTCCAACCGGATGCCCTTCTGCAGCCGATGGAGGGGAGGAGGCTGCAGGGGAACCTCAGGCCCACAGGGCCAAGACGGGGCTGGTGTGGCTGCAGACAAAGCAGGGTCAGGTCAGGCTTCCTGGTTCTCTGGGGGAGTCTGAGCAGGCAGTTCACAGAACAGAGTAACTGAGAACAAGGTTCTGGAATGTTCATTTAAAAAGAGACTTTTTACAGTAGGTGTATGTGCGTGAGTGTCCATGTGAGCCATGTGTGAAAGTGTGTGTGAGTGCATGTGTGTGTGCATTACTGCTCCTTCAGCCCCCCTTCAACCACTGGGAGACAGCAGCTGCTCTTTCCCACCCCCCACCTTGGACACACCTGTGGGACCCTCCCGTCTGCTCAGAGGTCTGGCGGGGGAGCCCGATGCTCACAGGGGACCCGTGACAGCGCAGCCTCATGTCACTTCCTCTGACCTCCTGTCTTGCTGTCCCTGCCCTGCCCCCTCTCCTGTCTACTGGGGCTGCCTCCGGAATAACCTGCTACCCCCAGTCATCGGCCCGGGTCTTTGAAGGAAACCGGACACAGTCATGGTCTTGGGGGGTGATTTGTCCAGCGAGGCCCCTGTGGAACTGCAGGCATGGCTGGGTGGGATGCTGCCTCGCACCAGGCTGACTGAGCAGCAACATAGGTGCAGGTGCTGGGAAGGGCCTCACAGGCCTGGGGCCAGCAAGACACTGGACGGGTCACTTAGCCCGTGAGCTGCCGGGCCCACGTCGATCAAATGGGTGTGGTAAAGGTTCCCCTGCTGAGATGAACATGGAAACCCCAGGGTGCTTGGTGCAGATGCTCCCAGGTTCCCGTGCCGGGTCTGAGGGGCGCCCCATCTCTGCATCTGCACCACCAGAGACACACGTGCATCGTCTGGCCCCTGAGCAGCCCGTCCTGGGAGCTTGTTCAATGGCACCCCCCTCGCAGAACACGTGCACAGGGAGCACCTGCTTTGCCACCAAGGCGGCGGTAAGTGGCAGTGTGGGTGGCCATGGTGGTTTAGGGCCGGCGAGCTCAAGGCACCACTTGCAATGACTGTGCTGAGCCGATCGCCTGGGAAGGAGTGGAATAAGAAGAGCAGCTGGTGTAGGTGGTGACCAGCCCAGGAGACGGCAGATGCTTGGGGACCCCGGGCAGCCAGCTCCCAGGCTCAGCACCTGCAGGGAAAACCAGAGTGACAGCGTCTCACATGCAAAACCACCACCATGTGCCCTCGGTCCAAGTGTGCCAGGAAGCGGTGCTGTGTGTTCCCCACCGGCTCAGTGCGCCCCGGCCCTCTCCCCTGCTGTGCGGGAAGTTGCTCTCAGCACAATATTTGTTTCACCACGTGAACGAAGCCCACTGGCTAGAAAAACAAATTCTGTTGCATTCTGGGTCAGCGCACTCACTGGCTTGGCTCCGAATGAAGCCATCTGCATCTGACGGTGGAAATACCGGCACTGAGCCTGAGTACACGTTCTGTGTGCTCAGAAAGTGGACAGAAGATGTTCGCAAATGCAGAACAGGACAGAAAAAGAACAGGGTGGTGGCCAAGCCTGCAGAGCCGACTGCTTGGCTTCAAGCCCAGCAGTGGCCCTTCACCTGCTGTGCGACCTGGGTCAGGTTCCTTGGCTTCCCTGTGCCTCATTCACACACCGAGCAGGAGATTCAAAGGCGATTACATTTGTTGACAGAATCCGTAGAACAGGGTCTGTCACCACTCGAAGCTTAGTGACATCCGGCTCCACGTCAGGGAGCGAGGGGGAAGTTGGTTCTACAGGGCCAGGACTGGCATGACCGCCCCACGTGGGGCCTGGAAGTTAAGAGGTGCCAAAAAGCCCAAGACAAAGCTTGCTTTGATGCAATCATGGGAACATCAACTCATCACCCATGATGAATGAAATGCCAGGGATGCACGTGAAGACAGGGTGCCGCCTGGCCCCCTCGCCCTGGCCTGGACTGTGTCCACTGAGACAGGCGGCCGTGGGGTGCTACCCTGAACTTCAGAAAGGATGGCATTAAAACATGGTTTATTCTTATCACTGAGCTTTCTGGCCCCTCTTCAATCTTGTACCCCTGCTGCCGCTCGTGTGTACCTCACTGGCCTCACCCTGGTTCCAGCCCCAGGTATGTTCTTTCTCAGAGAAACCCTAATTCGTCCGCTGGCCTCAGCGCTCCCAGGGGCCCGGAGGCACAGAGTGGTCCTAGGTCCCCTGCGTGTGGCACTTTGGGGAGGTGAGACCGCAGGACCGCTCCAAGGTCACTGTCAGGGGACGTTCCCGATCCAGAAAGAAAAAGATCTGCTCTGATATATTCTCCTTTCCCCACGAAGTGTATTTTTAAAATTAAACTGAATGCCGGGCCCAGGAAAGGGGCATGGCAAGAGAAGGCTGTATGGAAAATTCCAGAACCAGACTTGCTGCCTCTCCGCTGTTGGTTTAACCTGGCTGGTGCTCTCAGATGAGGCATTTGTCATAGTGCTTTCAGCTTCCGTGCCCTGCGTGCTTGTAGCTTTGGGTTTAACAGGAAGGACGTAAACACGTGTCCCCATCCATCCCTGCCGCCGCTCGTCCAGTCCAGGCAGCAGCCACGGCCCCCCGAGGGCCTGTGCGGGGCCCTGATGGGCTCTCCTGGCCCAGTGGAGCCGTGGAGGCTGCACGACCCCTCCCTCGGACAGACGACCCATTAACTTGTCCCAGCCCTTGTGACACCCCACCCCATTTGTTTGCACTGATCCCTCGTTTCAAGTGTTCAAGTCACCCAGCCTTTACCTGTCCCCTGAGAGTCACTTAGAGGTCGGATGCGGCGGAATGTGGGAAACACAGGCAGGAGGCCGAGGGCTCACAGGAGACTTGCAGTCGCTCCCCTCCACCCCCCAGGAGCAGAGGCCCTGGCCCCTGGGTCTCTCAGCCCAGGGCATAGCTGCTGGTGTCCCTGGGCCAGGGAGAGGGCGCTGGCTCCCTCCAGCAGCCAATGCGGGGGCGGAGGAGCCCTCAGCACTGCAGACCGGTGGGAAGGGAGGAAAAGTACATGAATCAACACACACACTCACACAGCTAACTCACACACAGACACACTCACACTGACACACACACATTCACCCACAAACACACTCACACACTGACACACACACCAGCAACCCCCCCGAGGGGCAGGGTTAGTTCTGGCCCAGCAGCGCGTGCTCCGGGCGGCCCCCGACCCAGAGTCCGTTCCTTTGTGTTAGCCGGAGTCTTGTCTCAGCCTCCAGGGTTTACACATGACTCAGTCGTTTTCCGAGTCGCGTGCGGTTTATTGCAGTTACACTCTAGTTTTTCCTCAAACTTTTGATTCAGCTTCTAAATCTTATTTTATTTACAAATCACACATTTAGGTAATCTCGTTAAAGGAGACTTTGCTGACTGTTTGAGCTCATTTGTTGAACTTAGTTAACTAAGCCTTTTTAAACACATTAAACTTAATTTACGAGCTGACTCTATTTAATTTCCTTTTTAAGAACTGCAGTTTACTTCATTGTATGAGTTTTCAAAACTTTCCAAGCAGTCAACGAATTCTGAAAGGTTGAGGTCACGTAAACATGAGGAGGCCTGCGCTCCGCTCAGTGCCGCGCTGCGGTCCCCAGTGGTCCGGCTGTGCCCGCAGGGCAGTGAGCCCACGGGCCCGAGGATTCTCTGCAAACGGGGCTCTGCAGGGCAGCCGATCAGCACCGGCAGGCTGTCTGCTCCTCAAAAGTGCAGGCTTGCAAGAGAACGAATGAGCACGGACTCGCCAATGGAAGATATTGTCTGGGTTTGTTTCTCGAAAACATCCCTTTACTCAAATTTGCACCATTATTTAAAAGATGCTTCCCCAGGAAATAGACACTACTTCCAAAGTTCGGAGGCCACCTTTTTCCAAGTACATTTGAGCCCGGTGTCTCAGGATTGTGAAGGCTCCCAATGACCAGAAAGACCAGCTGGAGTACAGATCAGCTTCTGGCTGTGGCCCAAGGCGCCGTCCTGTACTCAGCCCCCGACCAGGCAGGCCCACCAAGGCTGCAGGGAGACAGCCACGGCGGGGAGATGCCCCAGAGCCACCACGGTGGCCCTTCCACAGCCGAGGGGTTGGCAGTGCCTGCGCCCCCATAAAGAGTGAGGGTGCAGATGCTCAGTCACTGGCATGGGACCTGGCTGCAGCATCTCTGTCAGAGAAAAGAGGGTTATGGAAATTAGGGTCCTGTTTTTACAAACAGACAAGGGTGCTCCAGCCTCTGGCAGACAGAGAAATGCTTCTTCGGATATTTCCTTGCGCAGGAAACCCTGTGGCCTTGCTCCTATGCAGGCACGAGGAAAGGACGGTTTGCGGGAGGATGTGGGTGGCCACTTCCTGAGACTTCAGGGCTAAGGCACAGTGACCTCCTGAGGTCACTTCCTCACACCATCAGGTTTAGGACTGTCCTCGAATCCTGGAGGAAATCCTGCAAAGGTTCTTTAAACGGGTGCCCTAAGTCTCGAGAGTCCCTGGCAGGTGGCTGCTGGGAGAGCTGACTTTGGCTCTGAGGGCGCACCTTCCTCTGCTGGCCAACGTGTGCCTGAGTCTGCAGGTCACAGCCCTGCAGACGCTCGGCAGCTACACCGGTGCAGGTGCACCTGCTTCAGAGGCTTGTCTCACGGCCCGTTGAAATTCAGGAGCTCATTTCACCACCTGGCAGGTACTGGGCACTCAGTAAATGCAGACGGGCTGTGACCGCTCCCAGCACCAGGGGTTCTCCCCGGCTTTGTGTGACAGGTACAGACCCAGGTGCAGAGGTGAAGGTGCCAGGAGTGTGCATGAGGCCTGGATGTTTCTCCTCTTGGTTTTCCATGGACTGTCTGGGTACCGTGGACTCTAGTCAGCCCCACTGAGCTGCGTTTCTGTAACTTTAAGGAGATTCAGCCAAGATACTTCCATCCCCGTGAGTCCAGGACAGCTCGGCCCTCAGGCCCATGGACCTGTTAGAGGCCTTGTGATGGGTGGTCAGGGACCTTATCTGTGTGCCCTGGGCCATGGGGACCCAGACTTCTGTCCTCTGAGCTCCTCAATGCCGCTTTACCAGCAGATCAGCCCACATGTGGCCGTCATGGAAATTTACGGTCACCTCAGTACCGCTCTTATCAGCAACACTAATCAGGTTTGGAGCTTTTTGAGTTTTCCTGCCTTGAGTAATTACTTGCTCTTACTGCCTAACCTTTGCTAACTGGATGCTGGTGTGGGGGAGGGGACGGTCCTGCAGGCTGTGGCTGCCCCACCTGGGCAGGGCCGGGCAGGACAGGATGATGGTGACACAGAGCCGTTTGTTTTCTTTGTGATCGACACCACTCAGTGGATCTTACCGCAGCACCTGAGGAGGGACCCCACATGGCTGATGGGGTCCCCTGCACCCTTTATGGCCCTGGCTGCAAGCAAAGGCCAGACCCCGTCTCCATTGGAGCCCTAGCCTCCGGCGCCAACGTGGTGCCCAGGAGCTGCTCTGAGAACAGTCCCGGACTCAGGCCACTCACCCACGAACTGCGCCCAGAGAGGCTCGGGAGTGAGGCTGCGTGTCAGACGTGGAGGGAACTGGGCTCTTACTACATCTGTGCTCAAAAGCACCAGCCAGGGCGCCGCCCCTCTCCACCCTGGGGGCCCCGGAGCCTCCCTCCTGCTAACCTGGGGCCAGACCAGCCCACCCTGGCCTCTCCGGCCATTTCTCCTTTCCCTCCAATAAGAAGACCCGACAGGTGCCAGGGCTTCCGAGGCACAGTGGTGTCCCTCCCGCCGCCGACTCCGGGGTCGCCCGAGGTGTGGTTTGGGCGCCCTGCTCAGGGCCCTCCAAAGGCATGTGGCCTGCCCCCACCCCGCTCCACTGTTGCACGCAGGAGGGCCTTCACTTGACGTCTGGCTGCCTCCCGTGATTAGCTCCCAACCCGGTCTCGGAGGGTAAAAACGATAAATAGCTTGGCCACATGGGCCTGAGCAGAACTTTGGGGAAGCCTCATGGCTGTCTGAAGCAGAGACATAGCAATGGCCTTGAGCTGTCCTCTATACTCCTTTCCTGCTCATTTTGGGGTGACTCTGATTGGCTAACGAGATGTCTAAAGCACGGGACCAATACATTCAAACTGTAACCACAGCCGTGCTTGCCTCTCGGCTTTACTGCCAGTACCAAAATACAGGCTTTCTCCACAAACATGCTTTTTGTAACACCAGTACAGCCTCTCCAAGGGGCACTGTTGTCATGAAATGACCACAGGGCCACCGGGACTTGGGCAGCCTGTCAGGGTCCTGCCTCCTGGCGCTGGTGGCGGGGGAGGGGAGCGAGGACGGGAAGAGGCCGGGGTGAGAAGAGGGAACCCGCACACCCTGTTGTGCCTCTTTCCTTGAAGCCTGGCTGAGCCCGTGCATGGGGGCCGTGCTGGGTTCGGCAGCTGTGACCGTCTTTCGTGCAGTCACGTGCCGGCAACGGGCCGCTGGGGGCTGTCTATCTGCAAACAGACCTTGATCCTAGCCATCGATACTGACTTCTAACCCTGGGTCAGTTCTCCTCCCCAGCTTACATCTCCAGCAAGAACTATTTTAAACATCACAGTTTTCATAGAAACATTGACTCTTATCTCCTGCATCCTTCAGAGGAATGTGGCACGTTCTGCGTGTGAAGACTCAGTGAATGGGACCGACCATCCACAGAATTTCGTCCACAGACCGAGCTGTGCGGTGGAGACTTCCCCATTCCCTCCCAAGCGCCGTGGCTCGTAGGCGGGCGTCAGAGAGGGCGAGTTAAAGGTCAGGTGAGCTTGTAGCTTAGACCACGGGCTTCGCTCTCCCTTCAGGGCCACACTGCCCGAGACTGAGTGGGCAGGCCGAGGGTTTGTCCCTGCAGTGCTGGTTGCTCGGCTCAGCCTCATCACAAGGGAGTGCCAGCATGGCTCCGGAGCGAGGGGCACCTGTCCTGCCCCGGTTAGAAGGGTGGCACTCGCACAGCCCCAGAGAAAAGAGGGAAACCAGGTTCACCAGGGTCAGTCTGTCTCTTTGACACTGACTCAGAATCGTGTCTGTCCCCTTCAGGTCTCACCAGATAGAAGAGCCCAGCTGGACAGTGAGACCCCAGAGAAGGGTCGCTTGAGAACATGATGCTCTCGGCGGGCAGGGAGCAGCAGCCCCACGGGCCCCTCCAGCCTGTCTCCTGCTGAAACACCAACACCGAGTCTGCCAGTCACCCTCGCGTCCCCTCGGGGCTCTGGGGACACGTCTCCTTGCACAGAGAGGGGAGGCCAGAGGCTGCCCCGGTCTCTCAGAAGCGGTGATCCAGCCAAGCGAGCATTTGCCGGGGTGGAGTGCTCCCCCTTTCTGATTTCACTGGGCCAAGATTGTTCTAAAATGTCCTCCTGCAAGAGAAAATTCCGTTTTAGCCATGGTTTCTGTTCAGAAAAAGACACGTGAACACGTCAGCTCGCCCCGAGAGGCCCGTGGTGAGTCTGCCTGATGCAGTAACAGCCGCAGGCTCAGAGCCATCCGCCAGAGCAGCCAAAGGGGTGCCAGAGTGCTGGGCTCTGGCTGCTGAACGCAGGAGGTTCCTCCAGGTCGGGACAGCTGGGGACAGCCTGGAAGGATGAGTGGGAAGCCCAGTGGCATAAAAACTGCTTCCTGTGAGACTGCAGTCGGCGTGCACACACGACCAAAGCAGCCATAAACACTCCAGGCACCTTGCAGGCATTCAAGAGTATTTATTCCCCACGTAAACCCCTGGTGTAAGGTCAGCAAGACCCGGAGGCAGAGGTCTTGCAAAGCCAGCCCACACAGGGGCAGGGGGCGGGCCAGGCCCCCTGTCTTCTCACCTCTGTTTGCATTTTCCTGGGGAGATTAAGCCAAACCAATTGTCTTGCACCTGTGAAATGTGGGCACTCCCGAGTGCTTCTGCAGCCAGGCCAGCCCTGACCGCTCCCAGAACCCTGACCTCCAAGGCTCCGTGCAAGCGGCATGCTAGGGCCGCAGGGGCCCTGGCAGCAGCCCTCACACTCCCTGTCTGCTCCCCACGTTGCCCACTTGGAGGCCCGGGACAGTCTGAGTGCTGGTCAGCGGTCGGGCTCCCAGGACCATACCCCCTGACCCCCTGAGCCAGCAGCTTCATCTGGGCACAGCCCTCAGGCAGTCCATGCCGACGCGGCAGCCTCAGAACCCTGAATTCCACCGCAGTCACCCCACCTCCTTCTGCCTCTGTCTCCAAGCTCAGAAAATGCCCAGGACGCGGCTGCTGTCAGTGAGAGGGAGGCTGCGCCACTGATGAGCTGTGTGGCCTCAGTAACTGCTGAGCCTCGGTGTTCTCATCGGAAAATGAGAGAAAATGATAGCGCCAGTTTCGAGGAAATGACAAGGGGACTAAAGATAATTGTTCAGAGAGCTCACACATCGCGGCCTGGCACACGTGAGTGTGCGGTCGGTGGAAAAGAGCTCAGATTGGTGAGACCAGTGTCAACTCTACTACAGACCTTTAAGTATTCTCCCGATTTGTTTAACTGAAGTCTGATTTTTGGAGAACGGGTGGCTGCACACAGTCAAGACTGTGTCTCCCAGTCTCCCTGGCACCTTGGTGCCCCCGAGAGACTCAGTTGGCCAGTTTTGTGTGAGCAGAGTGTCACTGAGCAAACAGAACAGTGCTGATGCAAAGGGAAAACGGTCTCCTTCGGATGCCGCACCATCTGGAGAACAGGGGGTGGCACCCTGCCTCTGAGCTCCACTGTTCCGCAAACCCGGACGCAGCCTGGCCGCCCTCAGCAGCACCAGAGTGAGGGCCGGTGCCCAGCATTCCTGCTCCATTTCACAGCATCGTCCTTGGGAGCCTGTGGGGGCTGGTGAGTGGTCATCTGGGGGCTTAGCTTGTTCCCAGCTGCTGTCCAGCCTCAGGGTCCCTCCTGGAGGCTGGTGTGGAGCTGGCACGGCTGTTGGCCTCATAGCTGCCAGGGCCACAAGGTCCTGTGCCCCTCGAGGGGAGAGTGGGTGAACACACCGGTGACGCATCACCAGGTCAGTGAGAGAGACTCCCACCCCGCCGAGGCCATGGACCATGTGACTGCTGTTCTGTTTTTGGGTGTGTGACGGGCCAGGTGTTTTCTCAGAAAGGCCAATTAACTTCCTAAGCTTTCCTGCCCTTTGGGTGGGTCCACCGCCCAACCAGTCCTCTCCTCCCCCAGTTGGGACTGACAGGCCTCTTTGGTCCAGCACGTCCCCTGCTGCCACTCTGACTTCTATGGCACTTGTGCCTGCCTTCCCTGGAACCACCCTCAGCCTGGTACTGGAAGGGTGGGGGCCCAGGACCTTTCCACTGACCCAATTAGCTTTCTAGCTTTTGGTGGCTTGGGGCCTATCCATTCCTTTCCAGCTTCGGAGTGCTCAGTATAAGAACCTTCCTTGTTGCCCTAAGGCTGCCTGGCTTCCCTGGCCTCAGGCCCTGTCCATCTCTGGGTGAACACTGCAGCCGGGCCAACCACTTCCATGGGGGACAATGCGCCTGCCACTCACAGTGTCAGCCAGGGCTCCCGACATCTCTGTGTGAGCAGTCGCATGGCTGTGGTGCCACCATCAGCTGAACCTCAGGGCTCCACGTTGCCACCCCTACCCCGGTAGAGGGGCAACCACCCTCCCTGTAGCTTGGCACTGTCTGCAAGTGTCAGATGCCTCACTTGCTGAGAAGGGGCAGCCAAGGGTGGGGGCTCATCCACCAACAAGAGTGTTACGTGTGACTGCTAGAAATTCATTTTAACAGGCAATGGGCAGACCCAACTTTACCTTCTTTTCTGAGGTCTGGCCTGTGGACATGATGGCAGGAGTCCATGCAGCCTTTTTGGATCATGAGGTGGAGAACCACCCAGCAGCAGGAAGAAAGAAAGCTGAGTCCCTGGGGCTCTGGGAGGCCACATGAGCAGCCCGGGATGCCCACCTCAGGTCTTTGCTTATACAGGAGAGAAATCACTGTCAATCTTATTTCAGTCACTATTGTTTTGGGTCATTCTTCATTGGCAGCTGAACCTGAAGTTAAGCTACAAGGTGGGTAAGGAGGTCCAACATCCCAGGGGTCCCTCTGGAGAACAGGGTGCCCCAGGCGATGGGACAAGCTAACAGGGCCCACGGGAGACATCAGCTCCGGGGACACCACATGTGCATTTCAGAGCCTGGTAGTCCAGGCGGCTGCTGCGGGCAGTGGTGGGAGCACAGCTACCATGGTCAGCCCGGGTCTCTCCTCCGAGTCCCGTGAAGGCCAGGCCTGTCTCGACTCCCTTAACTCTGGCCTTGCAGGTGGAGATGAGGAGAAACCACTTTGGGAAGGCAGCCGGACAGCCATGAGGGGGCTGAGGCCTGGTACTTGAGCAGTGGAGCCTGAAGCTCGCAGCTTCATGATTTGCTGCGAACCTCTGTGGCCCACGACCACGAGGCCCTGCCGCCAATAGGGTTGTGACATTAATGATGCCTCAGATCTTTGCAGACTATTACACACACGTGCAAAGAATGCTCAGAGGAGTCCGAAAATTTGTAAAAGAAATATATAAACACTAATTTGAATATCTAACTACACAGAGGGAAGTTTTTATATAGCAATGTTTTAAACCGGTAAAACGCATTTTTCAAATGACTCAGTCTGTCTCATGGATCAGCCATCAGGAAAAATAAACTAACCTGGCATCTTCAAACAGATTTATAAAGGAAATTAATTTGAGGTCCTTAGGGAATTTGCTTTTCATGGACCCCAAACGTGTATGTCAAAGGGATCAATAAAGATGAATGATTTCAAGATGAACATCCCAACATAATCCATGAGAGAGTGGGGCCTTTTGCATTTTCTGAGGAGGTGGATAATGAAATCACGGTGAACGGTAATGCAAGGCTGGGCCGGGCCCTGAGTGGCCAGCGCTCCGCAGAGGGTCAGGCCTTGCTCGGCATCAGAGCCAAGTGGGGCCTAGCCAGTTCTCTCTGTTGGGACGCTGGGGCATTTGACAGTTTTAGGGCTAACTGCCCCCCAGCCCTGGTCAGAAGATAGGAGCTGCCGCACCACAGAAGGAAGCTCCTGAAAACACGCCACTGAGAAGAGCAGAAAGGCCCCCTGTGCCCACTCACTCACTCAGCCCTCCCAGGTCCCTGCGGGCAGAATGGTCCCCCGCCTCCCAGATGCGGAGTGATGGGGGACACCAGCCTTGCCTGCACCACATGGGGGACGCTGGCTGAGCTGAGGCAGAAACCGGTCTGTCCGGCTCCACAGCACACAGCAGGGCTGGCCGATGAGGCTGACGTGACCCACGCACGTAATTTTAAAAACTGTGGTAGCCTCTTGAAAAAAAAAACTGACAAAAGCAATGCCACCAGTGTAGCTGATGATAACCCAGGACAGTCAGAACATTAACGTCTGATCAATAGAAAAGGTATCGATACATTTCACATTCCTTGTACTAGCTATTGGAAGGCTGGCAGGCATTTCACACCGTGTCCTGACTTGCCACCGTTCAGCTGCTGAGCAGCCACAGGGGTCTCGTGGCTGCTGGATCGGATCCTGCAGACCGAGAGTCATAATAAAAGCTGCTACCTCCCTGTTTACCTTCAAAGACAGCCGCGAGTCCCAGATGCTTGAAAGTCACAGACATGTAACGTGTTGAGCACTCTCTGAGGCCCGAGAGGAGGGCTGAGTACACGTGGCTTTGCCAACAGACGGTTCGCTCAGACAGAGCTGGGTTGCAGTGACCAGCAGCTGCAGGTCTCCACGGCTTCCAACCAGAACGCGCCCCTTCCTTCTCACGCCGCGTGCCTGCAATGACTTGTCTGCCGCCCCACTCCGGCTTCTTCACTCTGACACCCAGGCAGGGGAGATCACACGCCGTCTCTGAAAGGTCCTGGCAGGGAGTGACCCGCTTGGTCAATGACAAGCAAAAGCAGCTTGCGTGCCCGAGCCTGGGGCCCCAGTGGGAGGGGGCACACTTCTCCTCCACAGAGGGGCTGCAGATATTTTGGAGGACAGCGCAGTCTACAACTCCAAGAAAGGACTTAAGGAGATAACAGTAATGAGCATCCATTATTGTTGTAATAATGATCTTTCAACGCCACAACTGTAGGAAGGACAGAGGCCCCTTACTCTTATTTTGGCATCTCACCAGAATTTGGTTAAATCTCTCCCCAGATGGGCAGTGGCTGTGACCGGGAATCTCTGGTCTCCAAACAACCATAAGCCCTCGGCTTGGCGTCATTTCCTAAACCCTATGGTACTCTGTAAGTCCAAGTCTTGCATGTCTTTTAAAACCCACACAATTCAATGTGCACCAAGTCGTAATTGCCTCTCAGGGCGGTTTCCCCAAAGACGTGCCCTGGGCCCTCTTTTTACGTTCCCATTTTGGTTGACTGTGTGACGTGTTTCTGTCCTACTGTGGCTGTGGGAAAGAGTAACCAGGACACGAGTGAGCAGCTCGGTTTGCAGGGGGCCAGGGTCTGGGCTCAGCTCTCCGTCCTGCGCACCTAGTGTGTGGGAGCCCTCGCTCACGTCTCTCCAGGTGTTGCTCTGGGGCGTGTTTCAGGACTGCGGGGACTGGACAGGTTTGCCTTCCTCAAAGGGGCCCCAGTGACCCAGAGGAATGGTTCCCAGAGCCTCTGAGGGACCAAAGACCCTGCCTTCTGCTTCCAAAGCCAACGCTCGTCAGAAATAAGACACCCAGCAGATATTGCGCCAGCAACACAGGGAAGGGTGCTTCTCTCCGGGAAATCACAAAGCCTCTGACATCCCGGCCCAGCTCAATAATGCCCTAAAATCATAAGGCCTTTCCCCTCTCAAAGAAAAAAAAAAAGAAAGATACATACAGCCAAAAGCCATAGCACTTAGTATAGCCCCAGGAAAGTGGCAGAACTGTACTTACCTTTAGATTAATATTTGGTCACCTTATAAAAAAGTGGCTACCCTGTGTCTGTCCAGCAGACTTATTAAATCTTTAAAGAAAGAAATCTTTTAAGTAATAAACAAATATCTAGACAAATAAATGCCACAGGCCCAAAGTCCCACATCTCACCAGAATAATCTTATTGTCCTTTCTACTGCTCTGGACAGCACGGAAGTCTGCAGTTAAAACCACTGACGTGAGAGAGGAAAGGGGGAGGAGGTGTTTGCTGGAGAAACAGTGACCCTGTCCGTGGTGCTGGGACGCTCTTCCTTCCACAGTGCCGCCCAGTCAGGGAGGCCAGACGAAGCCGTCTGTCCATACATGGGTGCCCACCCCACAGGAAGGTGCAGAGGGAGGGGACGCACGCAGGGCTGGGGCAGGGGTGTGCTGATGACTGACAGCACGCCACTTCCCTCTGGGTGCTGAGTTTGAATGGAGACCATCAAAATGCCACCGAGGAGCGAATACCTAAACTTGAAGTAAGAGACGGAGCTTGAGAATTGGGAGTCATTCACCCTCATGCCACCTTCATTTAAGACAGAGCTACAGTCTCCCATTTGTTCATTCATTCAACAAACATGTTCCGGAAAGAGGAAGCTGTGAGTAAAAAGGCCTTCTTTTACCCCAATAACTCAGCATTCACTGAAAGAGTGCATATTCCAGCCCTGCCGTGTAGTAACAGTGCTGCACACAAGTTTCGACTCCCGTGGATGTGACATCGAGTGACGGGCCGGCGCCAACTGCCTTGGACTCCCATGGGGAGCGTGCATGTGCTCCTGCGCACCGCCGCCGCCCGCCTCACCCAGGACACAAGCGCCTTCGGGTGGGTCGGGGGAGGCAGAGAGGAGAGGCTGTGCGGTGACACGGGGGACAGCTTACCTGAAAGTCGCTGTGGTGAGCAGGAGCAGCCGAGCTACTTCACTCGGCAAGTCTCGGTTTCTCCCCGCTGGTAGGACGAGGGTGCGGTGAGCTGTCCGACCTGCAGTGACCGAATCCTGGTTTCGGTTGTGCGCATGGCCAGCCAGCTGGAAGACCATAGCCTCCTCCACCCGCAGTTAGATGTGACTGTGATTAAGTTTTGGCTGATGAGTTGTACATAGGAATGTTGTGTGAGACACCCACAAAATGTCCTTAAAAGAGTGTGAACAGAGGCATATAAGTGTGAAATCACTGTGTTGTACACCTGCAAGTAATGTACCATTGCATGCCAACTACACTTTAATTTTTTAAAAAAGTGTGAAAACAAAGGTCTCTCCTTCCTATCCCCTGTGGCCTCGAACCTGGCGGTGATGCCTGGCATCCCAGCAACCATGTAGGACCATGAGTCAGTGGCCCACTCTCAGGAACAAGAAGAAATGGATGGAAGTGATCGGGGCCCTGATGACTGTCTGGTGGCAGGCACCATGCCAGTGGCGGACTTCTCGCCTCCAGACCTTTTTTGCGTGAAAGAAAAGTTAACTCAGTCTTGCCTAAGCCTCTGTCCTTTCCCTTTCCCGGTTGTAGCAGCGCACAGCTGAGCAGCCTGACAGAGTGGCTTGTGAGCCACATGCAGGAGAGAATGGCAAGCGGGAAGAGGTGGCGTTTACGTGACTGAGACAAAGTGAACCTCCCGATGCAGACGCATCCCTCTCGTTACGTTTTATGGCACATTGAGGACCGTTACTTGGACGGACGGAGACAGGGGCTGAAATCCACTTTAAACCTAACTGTGAAAAACTGCAAAATCAGGTTCCTGTTGGGGAAACTGATCTGATCTTATTGTCTTAATAGGATAAGGACATTTTTCAATGATTTCACAAATATAACAAAAACAACTCGACTTTCAACAGCTCTGTAAATTTGTGCTCTGTGAAGGTCTCAAGTGGAACCTGAAAACTGCAGCCCCCCGAGCCCGTTCCTCTGCCCCTCTCCCAGAGGAACGTGGGGCAAAGGCGTGAAGTCCCCTGAGGCACTTGGATAACGCCGCAATCATTTCCAAAGTGCATTTCAACGTTTCCGTGCACATTAATCGGATTCATAGCACACACTTTAGAATCTGCAGAGGCTTTCGAAAGGATTAACAGTTATCAAAACAGGAGCAATTTTTCCCAGAGCTACCGAATCAAATTGTGGCCAAGATATTGCCAGTTATTTGGGTATTTATGTTCCTGTGCAAATAGCGCATCTAAGGTGAGGGCGGTTTTCATCCAGATGATAGATGCTGGCAGGCTGCAGCACGGCCTGTTGGCTGGACAGACAATTGGGTTAGAGGGACGCTGCGCACATCTCGAAGGCCTGTGAACAGGATGTGGGAAATTGCCTATGTTTATGGTGGCATTTGTCAAGGTTTCCACGGCGCCAGAAACTTATGTGTGTGCTTGTCAGGTAAGGATTTCCTTACATGTGAGATAAAACAAAATTTTCCTGTTTGGGAAAAAATAAAAGCACAGCACCAGTTGCAGGCCAGGAGGAGGGAGTTTACGGGGCTGGATTTGGGGCTGGATTCAGGCCTTTATCATTCCCTGACTTGAGAGCACGTCAAAACCTACCCTCATCATCCACCCAGGAAGGGGAGAGCGAGAAAAAATTTAACTGGTGGGACTTGAGAAAGTGCTGAGCAGCTACTTCGCAATGTGGCATCACAAGCACACCTGCCTCCTGGCCCCGAGCCTGGTTTCCGTCTCCACCTGCTTGCTGTGCGCGGGAGGGGGCTCAAGGTCAAGGTCCGGCCGGAGACAGCTCTCCTCTGTTGGCAGAAGAACGGCAACCACCACGACGTCAGCCACGACACTGGCAAGAGACGCCCGTGTGAGGACGTGGCCGCGTGGCCCCTCACGTGCCCCGAGGGCTCGGGGATGGGCGGTTCGTCTGATCTCACTCAGGTCGCCCCCACCCCATCCAGACAGTGCCCAGCACCTCGCAGGGACCCCAATATATGTGCAAAACAAATGAAGAAAAAATTGCAGGCCTTCTCTTAAAAAAAAATCTCTTAGCTGAGGCGGGTGACATGGGCTCTTGGTAAGACCCCGTTGTGCTCAGGGTAGCAGACACTCAGCCCTGGGGACATGGTCCCACCCTGCCACTGCAGGGCTCGGACACCAGGCGTGACATTGACCTTGTGGCCGTGGAGCCCCCTGCCCCATGGTGGGTCACAGCCGGGGCGTGTGGGGGATTAAATGACGTAAGGAATGTGCACCACTTAGCAGCACAGCGTTTCAGCTGAGGTGACTCTGCCTCCAAGGACATGTCCTGGGGCATTTCCAATTGTTGTGAGTGAGAGAGGTGTGGGAATCTGGTGAGCAGAGGCCAAGGGTGCCCCTGAACTTGTCAGGATGCCCAGACCCATAAGCCACTTCTTCCAGCTACAGATGCTGTCAGCATGTCGGGGTCCCGAGATCCCGAGGCGACAGCATACTCAACCAGAGAAAAGATGCAGCGTGTCCTTAATGAAACTAAGTAAGAAATAACTGCAGTGCCGAAAGGAAAAAGAACCTGGAGCCTGTTCGCCAACTGCCATCCCTTCCCTGAAGTCTGGGGTAGGATCTCCCTGGCCTGCCCTGGCCACACCTGACCCCTGAGAGGAGCAAGGTGGTTGCTCAGCCCTCAGCGGGGGCAGGACTGGCCTCCAGGGCCCGCAGTGCAGTAACCCAGAGCCGGTGGGCTACAAATGCCGACCGAGGTCTCCCACCGGTCCAGGAGAGAGATGTGTCTGGGGAGCCCCGGGGCTGGTTTCCAGAGGAAGAAAAAGTCCAGGGCAAGGAGCACAGGGGATACCAGGCCCTGCTCACAAAACGTCTGTGCAGTTTTCAAGTAGGAACCTGGCCCTCTCCCAGTCTGGACACGAAAGCGCCTAAAGCAGAGCTCACCCAACTCCAAGGGGGGAGAGCGACACCAGCCGTCGCCGCCCACAGGCCAAACACACAGGACCCAGCACTTGGAGAAGGTCCCTCTGACGCCACTTCCGCTGAGCTCTGGGCAGTGACGCCAACACCAGGTGACCTGCTGCACTGGGAGCAGGGCGTGGCGGCGGCCACGGGGTCAGATGTGACCGTCATGCAGGGCGCCTGGCACATCTGCCTGTGTTGCTGGCACACAGCCCGGCCGAGCAGCTGCTCTCTCGGGAGCTCGTGGCCGCCCTGGAAAGTTGCTCCTGTGCATGGAGCTCCCCACGGTGCTTGTGTGTCGGCAAATAAACGGAAACCAACTTCAGTGGCTTCCAATGAAGAACGAACTCATGGGGTTAATCCCGGCCACACATGGGTCCAACCTGTCTTCCCGAAAGTCGACAGAGGTAAATGGGCTCTTCGACGACGTACGGGCCTCTGTGGCGAGAACCCCA
This sequence comes from Tonatia bakeri, assembly GCA_004024845.1. Taxonomy (NCBI): domain Eukaryota; kingdom Metazoa; phylum Chordata; class Mammalia; order Chiroptera; family Phyllostomidae; genus Tonatia; species Tonatia bakeri. The sequence goes on from PVIA01004959.1 coordinate 29,872, forward strand.
TTAAAGGTGCAGTTGAGGAAAGGGCTGAGCATGCAGCAGGGGCGAGAGTGTTTTCATTTCTGTTTTAAAGAGTGAAAGCAAGGCAAGAGTAAATAATAAATACAGATACTTGCTCATTTGCACATACAGCATCTCTGCAGGGACACAGAAGTCGTTGCGGGTGTTGTCCAGGGCACAGACTGGGGAGGGGATGTTTGTTCAAGCTTCTTTGAGCTGTGACACAAAGTCCCCTCACAAATGCAGCTCTGAACAGAAAGAAACAAGAAGCGGTGATGACGGGCGGCTCCCAGCCCAGGCCGTGCACCCAGCACTAGTCTCTGCTGCTGGCTTCTGTGCTGATGACTTGTCAGCAGGGCCAAGTTGCAGCGTATGCTCTGGCCTTGGGGGCCTGGCCGAACGCTCTGCGGGCCTCCCACGCTGTCCTTGCACCACACCCCATGGTCTCCTGCCCTCTTCTGCACCCTGACATCATGAGGAGACACACGTCACTCTCTCCCTTGCCACCTGAAGGAGCCTTCCAGCATGAACGGCCAGTTTAGGGGGTTGGCAAGCACAGGCCATGAGATGCAACAACCCCTGGGTTCTCTGACGCATGTTAACTGAACATGTTAAAGCATGTGTGTTGTCTGTGGTGTGTGTGCACATACACGTTCGTGAACACACACCCTCCACGCTTGCTCGCACTGTCCCATGGCAGTTCCTCTGCTACTTCCCCCACCTGCTGATGCCTCTCCTCCAGGAAGCCTTGTCAGGGACCTCCGGGCTTGGGCAGCTGTAGGTGTCCTGTCCCTGCCGTATTCCAGTGGGGATGCTGTGGGCCGTCTCTCCTCATCTGCATGCTCCCCACCCCACCCCAGGCTCACTGGGCGAGTGTATGCGGCTGCCTCTCCAGTAGACTCTGCGTGTGAGCCATGGCCTCAGCGAGGCACCGCTGGCCCCTGGAGCAGCTCCATGTTGGCGAGGACCCCCCGCTTGGCAGGGCTGTGCTGGTGGCACTGGGTCCTGGGTTCCTCCTCCCTTCACCTGGGCAGTGCCTTGGGGGCCAGGCCCCGGGGCGCCCTCTGAGCATCCTGGGATTTTCCGTTATGTCTCCACCTGCTTAAACTCCTAGCGTGCTTTCTGCTCTGCACATTGATTGTGTCTCAGTGGAATCATCTTATTCATACTGGCCCACGGGGGCCTGACAGCAGCAGGCATTCAATAAACACCCTGGAAAGCTAATGAAATTAAAACGCATGTGCGATTTCTTGTCAGCCGGAGATTTATTGGGGTGACAGGCCACCCAAGCATGTCTGCTCTCCTGGGTATGGCTCTCAAACCCGGATCCTGCTACCAGACCTCCTGCCATTTGGAGAAGCAACGTGGGCATGTGTCACACACACAAACCCCAAGTCTCTGAGGGACGAGGGGCACCTTCCCTATACACACAGTGACGTGTGGCTTATGTTCGTGCGGGCTCTGACCACAGACCGTGGCCTTGTTAATGAGAGAACATTCATTCTACCACCGGACATGGTCTGGTGATTCAGTGCCTGCAGGTAACTTTGGCTCTGAACCTCACTTGACTGCCCACTGGTGGTCCTGGTGTAAAATCCAGATGTGGAGAGCTGATCTTGCATGTGAATTCCACGTTTTATGTGCCGGCAGGTTTACGATTTGGGCAGCGCCCGACACGTTCAGTGAGGGAGCCACTACCAGTCCCACGTGCCGTCACCCAGCTCGCCCGCTGCTCGCCACGTCCCAGGCCACACAGCAGGGCCGGTTCAAGGTGCTCGATCCCACACCCAGCGTGGGCCACTTTCCTCCAATATGGCTGGCGGCGACGTGACCAGACCTCCGTGCGTACCATCCCAGACGAGTCAGCTGCTCTGAGCACGGGTCACAGGGGGGCCGCCAGAGTGTCCGGGGCACGGGTGTGCAGGCCAGCCTTCTGGAACCCGGCCCCAAGGCCACAGTCGCCTGTGGGGGCCGTGTGCCCGCCCTCGGCCGGGACAAACGAGTGGGGATGTGGGCAGGAAGCGCGATGCTGGTGGTGTCTCCGTTCCACCGCATCGTCGCTCCTCGCTCCTCGAGCCTTTTCACCAGCGGAAGAGAAGCCCCTGCGTGTCCTCCCGGAGCCCGGATGGCAGCCTTTCCGGCAGCAGGTGGAGGGGCTCAGAGAGGCCCCCAAGGTTCCGGAATACACGGCTCGGGCTGTATCTGTGCCTCTTTGGTGAAAATTTCTGATAAAACTAGACTCCGGGAGCTCAGGTGAAGGAAACCCGAGCGTATGATCAGGACGGGGGCACACTGTGTGTGAGTGTGTGCACGTGTGTGCGCGCGCGCTTGCAAGAATCTGATTAAAGCTGTTTAGAAAGGCTCTCCGGGAGCACACACTGGTTCTGCTCCAGGCTAGAGCCTCCAGCCAGCCCCGGCATGCTCACCTCCCAGAGCCCTGGGGTGGCCACCCCTCACGGGTGAATCCTGTCACAACCCAAGTGCACACGGAGGCAGCAGGGCCCCAGGGGACAAGGCAGGCCTCCCCCATGATCCAGGATGCGGTGGAGCCGGAGTGTGTCACAGCGGACGTGGGCCTGTGTGGGTGGCAGTTTGCCGACATGCGTTTGGAAGGCCCCAGTTCAGGCAACCAGGGCTGATTCTGGCTGCATTTGGAACGGAGGATTTCTTTAAACCCAGAACTCCTCCTCCATGACCACGAGGCAACATGCTGGTTCATTTTTTCTGGGGACTGACCTCTGAGTGTCTGATGACAGTTTTCTGTCCCCCTCAGCTGTCCCTCCTTGGGGCAGAAGGGCTGAAGGCCCAGGGCACTGCTGACTCCGAGGCTGGAATTTGATTAGAAATTGCAATTGCAAAGATCTCTGAGTGCAAACACCATAGAACAATCTCCGGGAGCAGCATTAAAATCGATAACACAGACACTCAGGCCTAAATGCAATTTTATGATGTTCCTGGGGAAAAATTCAAAATGCTTCCATGAGGATGTGGGGGCAAGGGGGCTCTCCGGGAGGACCATCTCTGTCCATGCTGACGGGCACTCGGCTGTGACGCCTGAAAGGCGAAGGGAGAGGGCTGGAGTGGTCCTTCGGACCCTGCCCACCCGAGCTGCCCCTTGTCCTGCCCGAAGTGTGGCCCTGCTGTCTGCACGGGTTCGAGTCCTCTGGCTGCGGGCCAGCAGGCATCACTCACACCTGCGCTGGCACAGCTGGAGTGCACCCTGGCCCACTTGGTTCTGAGTGGAACCTCTCTTCCCTCCAGATGAAAATGGGGTCACTACTGAGGCTGCACCAGTTGGGACGAGCACTGCGGAGGTGTAGGGAGAGATGCTGTCAGAGGATAGTGTGAGGGCCATAGCTTCACCTGCTAGGCATGTGACGATAGCACCTCTGTGATAACACTGTCACCCAGGTGCATCGTGGTCCAGGTGTATTGTCACTCAGGTATTCTGTGGTCCAGGTGTGCTGTCACCCAGGTGTGCTGTCACCCACATGGCCTGTGGTCCAGGTGTGCTATCACCCAGGTATGCTGTCACCCAGGCGTGTTGTTACCTAGGTGTGCTGTGGCCCAGGTGTGCTGTCACTCAGGTGTGCTGTGCTCCTGGTTCCCAAGCTCCGCTGCCAGGTTGAGGGTCATCACGCGTTACCAGCAACAATGAAATGGGGAAACCACACCTTTTCCCACATGGCTCTGGATCGTGTTTTATTATTTAGCAGGAAAGAAAGAAAATACTGTAAAGACTCCGTTTCCCTGAAAAAGAAAAAACTTGGAAGTAATTTCATGTCTGCTTTTATGGAAATGATTAAAGAACTATTTACCATGAGATGCCAAGCCAAGGTTAAGAGGATGAAGAAAAGTTACATAAATGCTAAAAAAAACCCCTCTAAGGCATGCTGTTAAGTAAATGAAATAAAGTTAAAAGAAAATCACCACGAACAAGTTTAAGAATGAGGTATTTTCACACAGAAGTAAAATGGACTTAAATCCACTGAACTGTGCAGTTAGAAATGGTTAAACTCCCACTTCACGCGAGTTTCGCCACAACTGACAAAGAAAATCAGACGTCCCTGATGTCTGTGAAAACGAAACTGTGTTTCCCCGTGTGACTGAAGCCCACAGAGCCGGCCCAGTCGGGGAAAGGGCTGCCTATCATCCCTTAGGAGCACGTGCAGGACCAGGGCCCACGGGAACCCTCGGCTGAGTGTCGGCGGATGAGACTCCCCTCCGGGCCACCCCAGGACACGATCACAGTCGGGTGAGCAGGTCGCTGTCATGATAACAGCCCGGAAACCACTGAGTTCCCTTTATCAGTGATTTGTACTTGCATAGCTTCAAGGCTTTAATGTTCAGGATCGAACCCCTTCGACACACACGGCAGGTGGAGACAGCCGTCGATGGGACAAAAGGGTGCCTTTGCAGGTGAGAGGGAAACGCTGCGAATGTCCCCTGGGGTAAAGAGCCCCAGACCCAAGGGACTGAACGCCACCCTCAGGATGGAAGGCCCAGGCAGGCGGCAGTCCACCGGCAACTCCGTTTCGCCCGGCCCTGCCTGCGCACACAACCGAAACGCCGGCCCCTCCTCGTGTCCCAAAGGACCTCGTCCCCTGTCATCAGGCACTTCTGAATTCTTTGCTTACAAGACAATAAGAGAAGCTATCCCAGAGCATGTTCCAGGTATTAGGAAGCTGAAGAAGTAATTGCTAAGAGAAAAGTAAAAGATATTGTGCCAGGTTCCCCGGGGCCACTGTCTCTGACACGTGAGTAATTTTAGGAAGATGGGATTGATTTCTGACCTCATGCCGTGGTGCGTTTGTGAGCCTCTGTATTTGATGAAAAACAGTCAAAATAAAGGGCAGTTTGATTTTTGAAAGCTGAGAAGTACGCATAGGATAACAGGGGTCACTTGCATGTTCCTCAGCAAACGGGCACGTGGAAACTTCTAGCTGAGGCGGGCAGGAAAATAACATAAAACTGGACAAACTCTCTCGTTTCTTTGTTACCCCCTTTGTTCGAACCTGGGCTGGACGAACTCGAGACTGGCAGCTGTACGGTTTCTCATTCCCTCACACCCGAGCCCTCAGCAGGCCCTGAGCACCACCCCCAACTCAGGAGGCATCACCGGATCAGACTGAGAGGGAGGGTCTCAGGACCTCTGGACCTGGGATTTGAGGGCTCCTGCACCCTGATGAGAGAGAAGCCCACACTGATGCCCACACCCAGCTCCCAGCTGGGCGGCTGCACCCACAGAACAAGCCTGGCTTCCCCAGGGACGACCTGGGAAGAAAGACAAGGGGGTTTCAGACCTGCGGGCGTGTCTACAGGAGCCAACACACATGCAGTGCTGTGACACGGGTCCTTTCTCCCTTCACACACATGCTTCTCTGTGCCGTTTGGGTGGATTCACACCACACCCAGGCTCATGGCCTCACAGAAGCATGGGACCCTATGTCCCTAGCTCAGGAGGGACTGAGAGAGGTCACAGGTGGCTCAGAGGAGGGGAGACCTGGGTGCTGAGGCTTTCACCAGAGCTGGCTTCTTTTCAAAGGTCCAGTGGGTGCTTCACAGTCAGGAGTGATCAGCCTGATAAACAGTCAGGCATCAACAGAACTTGGGATTTTCGGGCTGCACCTGCCCCACTGTAAACACAGACAGACTCCCAGGAGGGCTCCCTGGGGCTGTGGGAGGAGCCAGGTCCCCCCTCCAGTCCGGGGAGGCTGTGGGAGAGCGGCTCCCCCTCGAGAGATGGCACCGTCATCAAAGGCTGAATCGTGCAAGTGCATGCAGCAGGCAAGGGGCGACTTTGCTTCCACACCTGGGATCTGGGAAACTGACGCCCTGCGCCCTCGCCAAGACAGGGCCATCTTGCTGCTGGCAGCTCTGCGCTTTGAACAGAGTTTCTCGTCCCCCCCTCCCCCAAACAGCCTGCCACCCCTGCACTCACTGTCCCAGCATCCCCCTCCCTCAGTGGCCTCGAACCCTGCAACCTCAGCACCCCACTGGGACCGGCACTGGGTGGTACACCTAAGCAGGGACAACCTGTTTCTCAGGGGAGGGATTCCTTCCTTCCAGAGTCGGTGCAGGAGCCCACAGCCCACCCCGGTCAGTTCAGCTTCCACAGGGGCAGCGGCAAGGGCAAGGGCAAGGGCAAGGGCAAGGGCAAGGGCGCTGGCTCTTGCCACCTTGATGCGAGGCCCTCGGGCTGGGAGGCAGCTCTCCAGGGCACCTGTTCTGTGAGCTCATTTACAGAAGGCACCGAGGCTCAGCCGGCACCCCCATTGTGACCAGGGAGTGGCAGAGCCGGGCTTCTCGGGAGACCCGCCTGCCTTCAACCTCCTAAGCAAGGTGCTCGGTGACTTCTTACAGTGAAACATGGGTGTCCTCCCCTCCGGCCCCACACGTCCCCAGCACTGCTTTCTGCCATGGGCATTCCACTTTGAATTCGTAGCAAGGCGTCCCCATCTGCATGGCCCCACCATCTGGCTTGGGTACACAGCACACAATACACGGTATGACACAGGTGCACAGGTACACAGCACACAGTATACGGTATGGCACAGGTGCACAGGTACACAGTGCATGGTACACAGTATGGCACAGGTGCACAGGTACATAACACACAGTACACAGTATGACACAGGTGCACAGGTATACAGCACACAGTACACGGTATGACACAGGTGCACGGGTACACAGCACATGGTACACAGTATGACACAGGTGCACAGGTACACAGCACATGGTACGCAGAAGAGCGAGGACCTGAAACCCAGCTTCCTGATTTCAAGACGTGTCCTGTCCCCTCACTGCTCACACCCCACGCACATTGTCACTGGACTTCACGCCGGTGCCTGGAGTCCTGTGGCCAGCGCTCCACTCCTTCAGGCATGACTGTCCCGTTGGAGGGAGAACTTTTCTCCCACAAGGAAAGGTGGTAGAAAGAAGCCAACACTACTCCTTTCCACTGGCTTCCCAGTTTGAATGCAATGTCATGCTCACCAGTTGTTGGGGTATTTTATGGGGCTGAGGCAGGGCCTGAGCTCTGCTCCAGTATCAACAAGTTTGGATTCACAGCCGTGAGCACAGAGGGGCAGAGGTGGGGGCCACTTGGGATTGACAGATCTTAGCACGTGGGGAGCCCAACCCCCAAGGAGCTGGAGAATCTTCTGTCTTTATCTGACGAGGCGCTGAGCTCCAACGTGGCCCCGGAGCCGCCCAGCAGCTGGTCAGCCCTACTCTGTCCCGTACTCGAGCTGCCTGGGGTCCTGAGCCCTCCTGCCTCCTGCCAGAGCCTCCACGCAGGGAGAGACTTACTGCGGAGGAGCGAACATGACTCATTGCTAAAGCATCACCACCCCCACCCCAGGCTGAGAGTTCCATTTCTCCAGCCGTGGAGGAGAGGCTGCCACGGTGGAATTCAAGGGGAACAGGGGCAAGTTGGGGCCTCTCTGAAGGCCGAGGAGCCTCTGCTGCCCTGTGCCCAAGTCGCACAGGCCACGCCCCTCGGTGACAAACCAGCTTAACGAGAGTTGAGAGTCGGAGGAAACACTAGAGGTTCGATCCTCACGGGCGCCAGGACGGAGGCTGTGTGGTTGCTGCACACTGAACGGCTGGTCCTCTGCTTTCGGTGAAATCGAATGCAGGTCAAAATAAATGTCAGGCCACTTAAAAAGCAATGCTATAAGGACACAGTCAGGGGCATGTAGCAAGTGAAAATAAGCTCTTTTTAAAAAGATTTTATTTGTTTACCTCTAGACACAGGGGAAGGGAGAGAGAAAGAGAGGGAGAGAAACACCAATGTGTGGCTGCCTCTCCCACGCCCTCTACTGGGGACCTGGCCTGCAACCCAGGTGTGTACCCTGACTGGGAATCGAACTGGCCACCCTTTGGTTTGCAGAATGGCACTTGATTCACTGAGCCACACCAGCCAGGGCTGGAAAAATAAGTGCTTGAAAAGCAGTTTCTGTCGTCCTCTTTCTGTTGTGAAATTCAGACGCTCAAATGTGGTTTCCACGGGCACTGCTTCCCCTCTTTGTCTGGCGTCAGGCCCCCTCCCTTTTCAGGTCTGGTGGCCCCTCCTGTCTTGCATTCCGAACAATTCCCACCTAGCACCTGGTTGCACACACGGAGATGGAGGGGCCCCTCGGTCCTGCCGTGTCCCCACTGCACAGACGTGGGCCGGCAGACGCTCCCCGTCCCTCCTGAGGCTGGCCTGCAGCCCTTGGAAAAGACCTCTGTCCACAGGGTTGCTGAGCTGCAGCCCGAGGGCACACAGCTGCCCTGTTCTGTGTGGCCAGACTGGAGTCAGGGGAGGGAATGGCTGATGGAGGAGACGGGTGGGGGCATTTCAAATCCTCCCCAGGTCACCGTGAACCCACATCTGCCCCGGGCATCCCAGCGACACGGGGCTGATGCCACCCACCTGCAGGGAGACTGGGTGCAGCTCTGTCATGTATCGGTGCCAGGCTCTCCCCAGCGCTGGGAGTCACATACGCACGCTTTCCCGCCTCCTCCCCCAGACCCACCCCATGTCCAGGCAGCCTGACAGTGCTCGCCTTGGAAACCTGGGACTGAGGTCAGGGCCGGAAAACCACGGTTGAATTTATTCACTGAGTTTAACATTTTCAATAAGTGTGCCTCTTATTTTTTATGATTTTTTTCAGTGGCTGCAGGTGTTTTCAGACACTTGGGTCTGCAGGGAAGTGTGGGACGGACCTGTGTCTCTCCCGGGAGTCGTGTCTGACACACGGCGTCACACCAGGGTGTGCGTGGGCTCCATGCACCGCGCCACTAGCCCTGCACACAGGATCTTCCGGACAACACGAAGCCGCCCCCCTTCCCTGTGGCTGTCTCTGCTGAAACACCCTTTTCCTGTGTGACCGTCACTCTGGTGTCCAGAGACTGGGTTTCTGCTCTTCCCAGCTGCCCTCTCCCTCCTGGGTGCCCAGCACAGCCCGTCTCCTGCTGTGGTGCCACTGACAACCACCAAGCCGCCTCCAGGACTGCGAGATGGCCAGGCCACACTGTGTCAGGTTAAAATATGAGACCAATCAGCCCTCATTAAGAGGACGCACCTGCAGTGCTGTCTGCCAGCCGCGGGGGAGCAGCTGGCCGGGTGGGCACCTCGTTAACCTCCCACTGGGCCCCTGGAGGAAGGGCTGGGGGGTGGGGCGGGCTGTTCCTCCATTGTAAGCACATTTGCTCAGGAAACTGTTCTTAATTTTATCTGGGAAAGAAAGGTAACATGTCTAAGGGTTGCGGTCACAGTGTGGTTCCTTCCACAGCTTGAGAGGCACAGGGTCTGCCCAGGGTCAGAGTTAAAGGGAGGCTGATTTCCTGCCTTCAGTTGGGTTTCTTTCCCGGTGAGGAGATTCTTGGTAAAGGTGAAACGTTCCCGATGGAACCCTCTTGTGACAGCCTGCCCTGGGCACTTCTCCCCCATACCCGGGCCCCCGAACTCCTCGGTTCCCCAGCTTCAGTGAGGAGCCCAAGAGAGGCGCCAGGTGGGGGCTGTCTGCCCAGGTCCAGTGGCTCCCACACTCCACCTCTGCCATCATGCTCGCCTGCCTGGGTCCACGAGAACTCATCCCAACCTCTCAGCCCACAGCGCCCACTGCCAGATGGAACCCCGGTGTGGCAGGTACTGCGCCCCCGTGGCAGCCTCGGGCCCGGGGGGCCGCCTCCCCTGGTATCTCAGCCCCTCTGCTGTGCGAGCCGCACTGTGGCCCCGCCCTCAGAAAAGGCCCCTGTATGGGGAGGTCAAAGGTGAGGTGGCCCCGAGGGAGAGGAGCAGGTGACCACAGGCGTGAGTGGTTGGTCCCTTTGGCTGTGGAAGTTTCCAGTAGAAATGAGTAAATGGGGTGTCTGCCTCTGGGCCCTGGTTGCGCCAGCCTGACACAGTCCTGAGAGTGTGGGCCATCACAGCTCAGGCCACAGGGCCGAGCTCCCTCCACCGAGCCCTCCACCTGTCCTGGTCAAGTCTCTTGGTGGCCCCCACTCCCACGAGGCTGACGCAGTGGCAGCTGCTGAAGGGCCGTCTGCCTCGCTGCCGTGCACGGGGTGGCTCTGGGACAGCACCTGAGCCCAACACTAACATGGAGACATGTGGACTGCCCCCTCTCCCTGTGGCCGCCACTGCCAACCAACTGTGGTGTCACCGTCCTCGCTGAGGCCACGTGTGAGTCCGAGCCTTTCTCACCGCAGCACTCCGGTCACTTCCAGCCAGTCAGGGCTGCCCAGCACAAGCCACCTGCCATCCCGGCTTGTGCTGTCAGAGCAGGACGGTGTCCTGGGCGTCGCCCACTCCCTCCCTGAATCCCAGGACACAGGCTCACGTCGTCACCTGAGGACCAGGTCTGGCTCTGATCGCTGAACTTTCCTGTGGGTATCTAGGTTTTCAGCCCTGAACTTGTCATTTTATTTGAAATCCGTTTACTTCTTCTTGCAGGTCCCAAACATGGAAGCTGCCCCACGGAAAGCCCTGTGAGCCCTGGGCACGGGTGTCACCTCTGTTTTGTAACTCCTTCTGGCCTCTTGGAGTCAGAACGAAGTCAGAGAACCCGGACGCATCTGGGTGGTTTTCCAGGTTCCGGTTTTCCGATTCCTCTTCCCCTCCGCTCCCCAGTGGCACCCCCGCCCCCTCCGCACAAGCCTAATATGTCTGCACAGAGCCTTAACCACGCGCTTTATTGCCTCAAGGTCAAGGCTGTTATGAACGTGCCTTGCACTGGTTTTTCTTAGATAACTGGAGGGCACTTCTTCTTTGCGAGCAATAAAAATAACCTGTCCTGGGATGTTATCGAGATGAAAGTAATTGCAAAGTCCAGAGCCGAGCAGCCTGGGAGAACCAGCGTCCCTTATTATTGTTTAATTCTTCGCACAGGGAGGGCCTGGCTCTGAGTAACACCAGCCTCACGCCCCATTTCAAAGGCCAGAGAAATTGTATTCCTTTCTGCCAGCAGAGCTTCACCGCATGTTAGTGTTTTTCCATAGGCATCTTGGGGAAGTTTCCTACAGGTGAGTGGACATTCTACTGCCCTCTCTGTTGCAAGTTACCCTGGAAACTCAATTTGCCAGTATCCTTTTTTTGTCCCCTCCCAAAGTGGATACCTGGGGGGCTGGCATGTTCCCCGGTCTGGGACTGGGGCATCCAGGGGAGAAAGCCCACACTTGGCCAGGGGTGCTGCCCTGTGCTGCAGATGTCGGGTGCTCTCGTGTCCAAGGCAGGGCTGGGCTTGCTCCATCCTCCAGAGTCCCCTACACTCCATCCCCACCCTCAGGACGAACTGCTGACAGTGAGCTGATTGCCCCCAGGGCCCAGCAGGCCTGTGGGGGTGGCTGAGAACTAGCGGTCCTCGAGGGCCGGGACAGAACAGCTCAAGCAGAAATGGCAGCAGGAGCCCTGCTGGAGTCACCGCCCCCCACAGGCTCTCCGCCAGGGAGGGGTTTGGGTTCAGTGTCCTGACCGAAGCTCTCCTCTCTGCCTGGTTGATCATTGCCAAATTTAGGTTTTTCTTTATATTTTGGTTTTCTGAATTATTTTTATTAAAAGAAGGAATTATTGGATATGTCTGGATACACAGTATGACTTGAATTCCATTCTGATTCGCACAGAGTACAACGGCCAGAACAAGATTCCCTGATGTGGGAGTCGTCCCTGCGGACACTCTCTTCCGAGAAATCTGACAGCTTAACACCCAAATCGTGGTCCGTGCAGCATGCAGCTCGGTGGTCAAGGGCATCGGCAATGTGAAGTTTATCATGAATCTTCACTCCACAGGCTATTAGTAAGGTCAATGAGTTAATTTTCTTGAAGTGTTTACAATGGTGTCGGGCACTGTGTGTTAGTAAACAGTATTCGTGACACAAACACCAATCAGAACACTAACCTAAGGCAGAAAGCTGAAAAGCGCTCGCTGCCACGCCGGGCCCGGAAAGGGACAAGGAGACGCCGCCGCTGTCTGGAGACTGCACGGGGTGCAGAGAGGCCAGGGCCAGGCTCCCGGGGCTCACGTGCCTGCCAGCTGCCCCAGCCAATGAGTCTGTGCTGGGTGGGGGGAGAACCCTAGTTCCCAGCACTGGCTGTGAGGGTCAAACGGCGTGACCTCTGTGACCTCCCAGAATAGCACCTGGAACGCACACAGTAGGCTCTGCGTTTGGTGTCAGGTGGCGGCCGTAGTGCTGCCTGTGTGTCCTCCACAAGTCCCCGCCATGTCTGTGTGTCTGTCCTCACTGAACCCCAGCGCAGGGGAGCCATGTCCACCAGGATGGGGTCCTTGTATAATCTCACGAAAGTGCCATTGGGAGAAGCTGGCGGCCTAGGGCAGGAAGGAGGGTCGTGTTCATGTGGACTGGAGCACATAGGCCCGCTCCTGGTCACACTCGTTCTCCCAGGTGACGTGAGACATGTCACTGTCCTTCTTGAACTTCCCCGCATGTCCCTTCTCTCCCCGGCCCAGACGTGGCTCTTTGTACAAAGACGAGGAAGCCTTGTGTGCAGCGTTGACAAGACAGGCGTGGAGGAAAGCCCACGCCAGAGGGCCCAGTGGGCGGCACCCCATCTGCACCCGAGTGTGGGTGTGACAGCCGTGGGGCAAGAACCCGAGACCTTTTCACACAACAGTGAGCAGCGGCTGTCCTGGGCCTGAGCATGAGCTCACTGTCCCAGCTTTCTGTGCTGATCAGAATATTTCCTCTTTCTTAAGAAAGTTCTTGAGATTTTGGCACACACAGAAAGAAAATATCTTGAATGGCTGTCTTTGATGGTGATAATCATAGAAAATTCTTTTTTTATGCTCTCCTGTAATTAATGCATGTGAACTTTATAGAAAAAAATATATGTTGAAACTATAAATGACTGATTAGTTATAGTCTGAAATAACCAGGATGATCAAAAGTTGCATTTATAAAAATGCTTTACAGGTGAAAAGGGGCATTTGTACATTTTCTATGTCTCCCTCCCCCAAACTGATCTCTGCACACAGGTGTGGTGGCCTCTGGCTGGGTCACAGGGCACCTGCCTCCAGCCGCCCTGCCACCACCAGACTCAGCGGTGGGGCCAAGCGTAGGGAGCCTCATTCCGAGCGCACCCAGGACGTCAAGCTCCCAGCTCCCCCCGGCGCACCCGGGAGGTGACTGCCTTAGTCACAGATTCTCTTTATCCCTAGAATTTCCGGCTGCGCCATGTGAAACATTTTCATCGCTGGAGCCAGACCTGCACACACTTGCACACACACATACACATGCACAGATACACAAGCACACTCACACACAGGTGTCAGAATGAAGAAATAAAACCCAACGTTGAGTATGGATCATGCTCCCTGTATTGCAAGGCAGAGAGGAGAGAGGGCGGTGCCCAGCCCGTGGCCTCTGCCGTGCTGAAATGATCCAACTGGGTGTTCGTGGCTCACTGTGAGGGGATATGGCTCCCCTGGGTGCAGGCAGCGACCTGCTTCAGTAGTAGAGTCCTGAGCACCGACGTGTGTGATTGAGTGAGAACACCGCCTCCAAACTCAGCTCAGCCAGGCTTGTACCCAACTGGTCTCCTTTTTGATAATTTAAATTTTCCTGCTGGCTTATGTTCACCTGAGACCACTTTCAAGTCATGTGTTTACGAGAGTCTTTCTCTCACTTTCTGTCCACTTACTGCTGCGCATAGAGTTCAGAACTGCGGCCTGACCCTGCTGTGTTGTAGGCTTGGCCACTGTGCTGTGGGGCCAAGGGTGCTGCCACTGATCCCCCACTTAGAGGGGTCCTCCTCCAACAGATCCAAATGCCTTGCTGTGTGGGCACCTCAGTGGTTCCAGGCTACTAGCCTCAGACACGTGAGTGCAACCTGCGGAGTCCTCAGCGGTGACCGTAACCCACCGAGTGTCCTGTGCGGTCAGCAGTGAACGGGAGGTTAAAGGGGAGCATGGTGGAACATTTAGGAGCAGCTTGGGCGTTCTGCAGCGATGGTTCTGAGCTCTGCTGGGCCTTGGCTGTGTGGAGGACTCGGGAGAGGCAAAGGCCTTCTGCCCAACGCAATGGCACGCACGTAACAAATTCTGCTCATTTCGAGGGGTCCACATGTGCTGTGACTCAACCTCAGAACCCTTCTCTGGAGCGTGGTCCTGACCAGGGGCCCGCCAGCCCCACAGGGACATTCAGCCCATCTGGAGACACGTGGGTTCCCACAACTATGGGGGGCGCAGGGTGCTCCTGCGTCTTGTGGGCAGAGGCAAGAAAGGTGCTGAACACCCTACGAGTCCAGGACAGTCCCCACTGAGAGAAAGGATCTGGCCCCAGATGTCAGTTGTGTCAAGGCCGAGAAATCCTGCTCCAGAGAGAATGCCAGAAATTCCCACGGAACATGGAGAGAGCCCACTCCCTGCAGGAGAATATTCTTCCTGGCTCAGGAAGAATAAGCGCCGACCCCGGGAAAATCCACTTTCTCCTGGACTCCTTCACCTGACCAGCTGCCTGCTCGGAAACACTTCCTGGGCCCCTGCTCCGTCCCAGCGCCAATGCCACTCTGGGACATCGGGGCCCATGCAATGCCGGGAAGCCACTCCCTGGACCAAAGTCAGTCAGGAATGCACTCGGCTGCTGGAGACATGGCAGTCACATGCGGATGTGACTGGACCAGCTGTCTTCCCATTAAAGAAATCTGAGGGTGGGCAGGCCTGGACAGGCAGGGCAGGTTCCTGCAGGAACAGAGGCCACACACCTCCAGCCCCCGGCTCTGCCGTCCCTGAGATGCTGCCTCAGGGCCGTTCTCACAAGGCGTCTGCCTGCTGTTGCAGCTGAAGGCTCAGGTCTTTGTTCCAAGTGGGCAGAGGCCCAATGGTGTGCAGGCCATTTGGTCAGCCCCCGTTTAAGTGGAAATGGTCTGGAAATGGCCCCCCTGCTTCCCCCCAGCACACACATCTCCTTAGATCTCACAGCTGCAAGGGGGAGTAATCGACTTCCCTAAAATGCAGGAGGACTGTAGCCACCAGAATTCCGCCAGCTCTGGGAAAGCTGCCTGGGTACAGTGTGGCCAGACCCTCTACCTTCTCAGGATCTGGCCGAGGCCTGAGGTGTGGGCGCCAGGCGGTTTGGAGGACCGGGGACTCACAGCACATGCCTCCCTTGGCCCCTCCCCACTGCTGAGTCGTGGGGAAAAGAGAAACACAGCAAATCAAGCGGGAGGACAACTGTGGCTCATCAGCAGTGGACAGACAGATAGACAGAGGGCCAAACAAAGGTGGTGGGGCCGGCAGCTCTGGGTTCCCTGCCACCCTGGATCGATGCATCTTCCCCTGAGGGGCCATCTGGGAAGGGCCTGGTCTACATTCCAGCATCGGGAAAGGTATTGATCAGTTCTTATTAAGTGCCCACATGCTTCTGGTGATGGACAAAAGATCCAGTTCCACTCATTCAAAAAGAGTTTCCACGTGGGTATAAATACAAGTGACAGTCCCCAGGTGGCCCTTCGTGGCCACTTCGGAGAAGAGCCCTGACACTCCCGCCAGCTGGCGACTGTCGGCACCTCCTTTCCCGATGCACCGGTCAGGTGGCTGTGCGTGCTGGCTCCCAGTGGACACCAAATGTGGGAATGGCAAGATATCCACGGAGTGTTTTTTTAATTCTATAACTTCAACAGCAAGCAATAGTTTGGCTTCTGTCCTATCAGGTGGGGGCCCTGGTGTTCTGCTTGTCCTCCTCTGCAGCTGACTGGGCACAGCATGCAACTGTGCGTCCCAGACAACCCACCCCGGTGACATCCTGCAGGACCCTGCTCCTGGACGCAGCAGCTCCATCTGCCATCTCCCCAGGGGCCGCGTCCCAGCACAGCACCTCCCTCCGCTCCGTTCCTCATTCTTTACGAGCTGGCCGCCTTCGCTCGGCAGACTGTCGTAATGTGCTCCTGTGCCCCAGGAACCAGCGGCCAACGATGACAACAGGTCAGCACCATGGAGAGACGCAGGGATGAGCTCTCCGGGCATCCCAGTGGGGGTCCCCCTGAAACCAGGCTGACCTTCCTTTAGGAAGAAACGACTGGCCGGGTCTCAGCACGGTGGCGAGAAGCCACAGCTCCGTGCCCGCTGCTCTGAGGGGCCTGTGGCCCCGGTGCCAAAGCAAGCTGGCACACGCCGCCGGACACCCTGGCGCTACCGGCAGGAGCGTGAAGCCAGAGGCTCGTCCTCCTGAGCCCCAGGCCCCTTCGCCGGTCGGGGGATCCGGGCGTGGGTCTGGCCCGGGTGGTGCGGGCCGGCCACCTCGTCCCCCTGCTGCCAGTCCCCTTGGGAGCAGGATGGGCAGGAGCAATGTCATGTCTCAGAAATCCTGTCACTCACTTTCCCCCTCGGCTCTGCCGGCAGCTCTCACCTCCCATGACAGACAGAAATTCCAAATGGTCACATCCCCGGCTGTCCTTCACCCAGGGAAGGGGGTCATGCCACCCCCACCCCCAGTGACAGGAAGGGATGTCTGCTGGGGTGGGAGGCAGGGTGTGACCTCTGGAGTGGCCACAGCCTTGCTCCTCAGCCCCTGGGAGGGAAGGGCAGGGTGACCCTGATTCACAGTGTGGGGGGCCTGCCGAGGATCCTTGCCTTCCGACTCCTTGTCCTGAAAAGAAAAATCTGCCTGAAGGAAGGACCTAATTCTAGGTCATCTTTGCTCATTTCACGAAATGACACCAGCACAACGTGACAAATGAGGAGAGTCTTCCAGGAGATGCTGGAAGCATCTTTAAACATTTGGACTGTCACCACTTTAATTCCCACTCCAGACCCCAGATTTGCAGAGACTGCTGGAAGGAGTTAAGCTTCCTACTTCACTCTGGGTCTCAGAGATCCTGCCTGTCACGGACTGACCGAACTTCTATCAGTTGAGCTGGCAGACACGTCCCTGGAAGTGACCGCAACCCCCTGAGTAACGCAGACCCGGGGTCCGCTGCGGCCTGACTTTGGTGCCGTGATCACTTGTGCTGAAATGGCCACAGTGGGCCATGGTGGCCTTTGGTTATGACTAGTTTCCAGCCTGGGGACAGTCGCAGCGGGATTGATGTCACCAGGCCGGTAGGAGCCCCCCACCGCAGCCTCCGAGGCTGACGGCCAGTGTTGCCATGACAACCGTTTATGTGGCTAAAATGGAAAAGCGAGGCTTGATGGGAGGACACTCGCACGCACCTATAACTAAAATATATGGCGGGTTTTATGTCTGTGTTTCGCACGCTCACCCAGCACCTGCCCCGCCCTGCGCTGCCTGGCTGTGCGTGCGAATAAAAAGGGCCACGATGGAGCCATGAATAATAAGTGAAACGCGTCCAGACAACCCCGCCGAGCCTCCAACGTTCTCGTTTACACCCCGCGCGGCACACACGTGTCCCCGCCGGCCATCCTTCACAGCAGATGCGTCCCGTCCCTGCGGCCCGCTCTTCGCCTGCTCCCCCCACCCCTGGGAAGGGCTCTGCCACACCTCCTCAGCAAACCACTCTGAGTGTCTCAGTCCTGCTTCTCAAAGACAACAGGCAGAACAGGCGGGGAGCTATTTCAGCATGTGCTGGGCCATGTCCGCTGAGGACAGACCCCAAACTGCCCCCAGGAGCAGACCCGCCTGGACCCCTGACCTGGCAGCTGTGTTCTCTGGAAACCTCGCAAGGGTATCCCCGCCAAGGCCCGAGAGTCCCCGGCTTTCTTTGTCATGGCCTTGGCTGGAGTGTCACCAGCCTGGGTCTCGGGCGAGGAGAGCCTGCCACAGGCTGGAGGTTACTGTTAACAATGCTCTTTGTACATAACTGTTTACCCATCTTCACGGCCAGCTGAGCGGTCCACACCTGCCGGCACGAGGTGCCCAAGAGGTTGCCCCCACGTACAAATGCTCGCTGTTTGCAAAGTCCCCTGAGGCAGCTTTCTGCTCGGTGTTCTGGCTGCTGCCATCCGGCCCTGGCGCCTCCCCGGCAGAACCCAATGCCATGCCCGCATGGGCAGAATGGGCGGCCGGACACACCCTGGAGTCAGTTCTTGGGACCCAGCCTGGTGTGGGGTCAGGTCACAAGGCTGAAACCATCCCAGACTCAGCATTTTGCTGTGTTTTCTCAGAACTGAGGAGATTTAATAAAAATGTGTCACAGAGGGGTGAGACCAGTCACTTTGTAGGAGCAGAGACACGGGGGGCATTGGGGGCCCAGCCACCAGGGCTCTGCTTGGCTGCAGGGCTCACAGGGGAAGATGGCGGGGGGTTCAGACCTGGGAGCTGGAGAGGAGCCTGGCCTTGGGGCAGAGGCTCAGAGGTGGGGCCAGCGGGGCTGCCCAGAGGCTCTGAGAACAGCCCCACAGTGCTGAGCTCCCGCTGGGAACCAGCTGGTGATGCCCAGGCTACCGGGGGCGGGAACTGTCAGTGCCGGGCGGGGCAGAGGCACCATGGAGCACCCTCGAGGCCCTGCACCAACCGTCTGCAGTTGTTCGTGTGGAAAATAACACAATAACTGTTCAATAACTGTTCACACGGGAATAGACTGTGTCCCGTGTAGCCACAGCCACAAACCTGCTCCTGCCCCATGCCAAATTTCCGTGGGGCTCATGCCACACACGCCCACTCCAGTCCCATCACGAGGAAGCCTGGAACAAGCCCAAGCTGAGTCTGTTTGTAAAGCAGCCGAGCACTTCTCTTCCAAAGCGCTGAGGTCATGAAGACGAGAAGAGGTCGAGGACCTGGCCCTGGTCAGAGGAACCCAAGGAGGAGTGACAACTGAACGCAGCCGGCGGGGTGGGTCCCGGGTCCGGGTGAACCTCCAACACCAATGACTGCGATTGCTCACCAGCCCCTCCTCCTTTCTGATCGGACTGTGGTTATATGCTACCTTACGGTCAGTACAAGTGGGGCAAGGGATATAAGAAAGTCTGTTATTTTTGCACCTTTTCAGTAAATCTAAAATAAGGTCAAACTAAGTGGCATTTCAAACCCCAGGCTGATGTAGGTAGGAGGGAGTCTGTGGGTCTCCAGCCCTGCACTGCGAGGCTGGCGAGTGAACAGATGACTCCAAAGGGCCTTTTCTGGAAAACGAGGGTGGCGGCCGGCTGTGGGGATGCACAGACAGGGAGGCTGCTGTGCAGACAGTGTCCCGGGAGGAGCGTCTCGCCACCGGGCGCAGTGAGAGACAGGCAGGTGGGGGGCCCTCAAAGACCAGCATTGTCTGCTGCCCGGTGCAGCCAGGGGCCGCCCCGTGCACGCGAAGGAACAACAGGCCTCCTCCTACCACCCCCGCCTGGGACCTGCTTCTAGGACCCACCCGGAGTCATCCCGCCCCCGCCCGACTGCCCGTAAATCCATCATCAGGGCCTGAGACTCTGCTGAGGACATCCTGACCTACCTCCACTCTCCCTGCCAGGCCCTCCCTCTGCAGCTGGGAGTCGACGGCCCCCTGCTCGTGAGACGACCGAAGCCCACTGGCCATCGGTGGCCGCCCACCTCTTCTAGCGAGTGTGGGGGTGTCCAGGCTTCCAGGGAGCCGACAGCAGTGTTCCTGCCCAGGGGCCTGTCAGTCATGGCTGGGCTCAGGATGAATTCCATACCTATGAGCATCTGTGGCAGCAGGTCCTGGGATTTCAGACTGGCGGGGCCGACGCTGGCCAAGGCCCCTTCTCACGGGGCTTCGTGTAGAAGATTCTCCCTGAGGCCACACACCAGTGTGGTGTGTGTGTGTCACACACTGACAGACAGCCCCCCCAACCCCCCTGGGTGTTATTGCTGAGACCAAAATGAGAGGCGCGAGGAAGGAGGCGTGCCCCCAACATCGCAGACACGGTCACTGAGGGCCCGGGACCTGTGGTGTCTTCACGACGTGTCACACACGCGGGGTACCACCAGCCAGCTCCTCCCAAGTATAAACTCTGACGTGTGGCACTGTTTGGCTGGGGGAGGGTGTGGCAGTGAGGAGGAGAGCAGAGAGGGGGAGATGGGCGAGGAAGGAAGGAGGAAACTGAGGCAGGAGTCCGCCTGTTGTGTTCTTCCATGCATTTCTCCCCTCGGCCGGCAGAGAGGTGGCCATGCAGGGTGGGCCTCACACCTGCTCCCAGGGCTGCTCTGCAAACCCTCGGGCCTCCCGTGGGCAACTCGGCACCCCTGGCTTTCTGCACGCCCAGCCCGACCTCAGCTGCGGGCCCCTGCTCAGCGCCGCACTCCGAGGCCCCTGTGAGGGTCAGGGTGGGCATTTTCCCTCGAGGTTGCTCGGTCCAGCCCAGTACGCTGCCCACCGTCCTCCTTGGGCCTGTTTCTCTTCAGAAAATGGCAATAAGATGGCCATCCTCAAAGACTGCTGGGAGGAGGAACATGGAGTGATATGTAAGATCCCAGTGCCCGCAGAGAGTAACCTCCACAAAATTTAGGTGACTGCTAAATGGGCTTTTTTTTTAAATTCGGTTTGGGAGGAAGTGTGACCAAACCTGGGCACACAATGAGCCGTTCTTCCTCCCACAGACGTCTAGAACAACAACACCCAGCCAAGCTGAGGCCGCCGACATCAGTTTACAAGCTGAGAAGGCTCCTGTGACTCCAACGCCCCCGAGGGAGGGTCCTGGGGCTGTGGGGTGGGCTGGTGGGCGGAGTGCACTGGAAGCCTGGGAACTTCTGCTCTCTGGGCCTCTACGGAAGAGGCTTGTTTTCCCAGCTGGAGAGACAGACTCTGGCCACCTTTGTTGCCCTCCAAGCTCCGTCTCACCTTGTGTCTGGGACTCTGGGAGCCACGCCCACATTTGCTGAGTAGGAGTCCGTTCGAATTCCTCGCCTTCCCCACGGCTGCACACTCACTCTCCCGCACGCCACGCGGGTCTCAGTTAGCGAGTGAGAGCAACTTCAGGGCAGACTTTCCACTTCAAACTCCTTCAGCAAAGCTCACCGGCGGAGGCAACGGATGCCTCAGGAGTCCCTTTCCAACGTCTCACATCACAGCTGCCGCCTCACCTGGGGCCTTGGCAGCAGCCCTGGCGCCCAGGGCAGAGAACCAAGAACGTGCTGCTGCCTGGGACACTCGGATGTGCAGGAAGGGAGGTGAAACAGCCCTTGGCTGCTCAAACTTGTCAGCGAAGACATCTTTCCTAAAACAGATCTGCTGTACAATCTGAGCCCCACGGCCTTCCTGGAAAAGGCACTTCCCATGCAGTTTTAGTATGGATGGTTGTGAGGCCGCGTCACCTGGGCCACGTCACCTGAGGTCCAAACCAGGCCCCGCTCAGCAAGAAAGAGAACAAGGCCCGACCAAGCACATGGACATAAAATTGCTCAAGTGTCCGACTTTGGAAGCTTTATGCATCCAGAAAGATAGACAAGTGACAAATGGGCACAGTGAAGACCCTCTGTATGCCCCCATTAAACATCGTGTAGCTTGGGACTCGATGGATTTCTAGCTGAGCCAATCACAGGCTTAATCAGAACACTGAACACTCGGTCTGGATGGTGCTTTGGAGAATTCAACTATTGATTAAGACATGCTTATGCGTGCTTTCACAGCAATCCATTTTAAAAGGCTTTGATTTTTTTCAAAGAAAAAGGAAAAACAGGATGTTTAATTGTGGCCTCAATGTCCTAACAAGAAACATAAGCTTTAAATCGCATTGCTGTCCAGTCCACTGAGGCAGACGTGCAATTTGGAAGAATTACTCACAGCTGCAAGAATGTGGTCCATCGAGACTTTTATTTAACCAAATATTAATGCAATATACTCAGCGAATTCTACTTGTTTGAAAGGAAAATGCCCATGTAGACTTGCAATTGAAGGGAAACACTAGAATTTGTTCAAAATAAAAATAACAAGAGCAGAGACGGTTCATCGGGCACCGACTAGCTGCCAGGCACTGTGCAGAATTGTGGTTGACCAGAGTATTGCCATCCTCTCCCCCTTCCATGTCACTTTCAATGCCCCCCACCCCCGTAGTGCACAGAGCACAGACACATCTCTACTGATGGGGCACAGGAGTGGTCAGCTGACTGGTGTGACCAGTGGGACACTGCCCGGCCCAACGCCATGTGAAGCTGTCAGCGTTGAGTAACAGGGACACACGGCGGGGTCGGGGGTGGTGATCTGAGCCAAGCCAGCTGAGGTTCTAGGTGAACTGCCCCCAACCACAGGCCCACGAGCAAGAAAGACAAGTGTTTTCTGTAAGTTGCTAGGTGCTTGGTTTGTTTGACACACAACGTCACTCATCCGGTGTACTCGTTGGCTAGGGCCGTGAAAATAAAGCACCACAGGCAGGCCTCGGACAACAGAAATGGTCACCTCATGGTTCTGGAGGCTGGAGCCCCCACGTCCAGTGTGGGCAGGGCTGGCTCTCTCCGGGGGTGGAGCCTCTCTGCAGATCATGAGGCCACGTCACCTGGGCCGTGTCCCCTCTCTCCGGCTGGTGTCTCCTTGGCCGTCTTCCCTGCAAATGTGTTTCCAAGTCCAAATTTCCCCTTTCCATAAGGACATCCGTCACCTTGGATTACAGCCCACCCCAGTCACCCCACTTAAACACATCATGTCTGTGTCCAAACACAGGTTCCAGGGGCCAGGACTTCAGCATGTGTTTCACGGTGACATAATCCAACCCATAGCATTCGGGCACTGTTCTTAATATTCTCTTTACAGATATAGAAACTGAGTTTCAGAAAAAGTAACTTGTCCAAGATCATGGAGCAGACAAGCAATGAGCTGAGCTTGAACTTAGACTGCTGGGAGTTGGCTCTTAACTCTTGCAGTTTACTGCCTACCCACCACTCGGCACAGAACACCCAGAGTGAAGTTCTGAAGGCTGGTAAGTTTCTCAGCTGCTGTAATGCAAACACATCACACGTACCCACACTGCTACACACGCGGTTTCTCATTTTATTTTCTTTTTATCAGAAATACAGGGACTCCCACTAAAGCCTTAAAACATCAGAGCTGCTACAATGTCAGCCCCTCCGTTCACTCAATATCTCTGAGCACCAACTTTCGGCCAGGCCCCAAGTGCAGGGTGAGCACAGCATCCCGCTTCCCACCCACGCGGAGCTGGAGGCCAAGAGACAGACTGGTCAGACTCTCACACACCTTGCTCTGGACACACTGCTGGGTCAGTGTTACAATGGCACCTCGAGGGTTTCATGAACGTCTAAGAGTCAACCACTATGACTCAGAGACACCAAGAGCAGCCAAGAAAACAAGACATGGCCCAAGGAGGAACCATGTGGGGACATTCTGGAGAAAACAGCACAGGCAGAGACTGGGTGGCAGAAGGGTGCCCAGAACACCCATCGTAAGAAGAGTCCAGAGGGGGACTCCAGTGATGTGGTGGGAGGTGCATCCGGTAAGAACAGTACCTCCAATGCATCAGCTCAGCAGCCCTAGGCACGACGCACTGATACCAGCAGCCTCCCTTTCAGATGGAAAAGCTGGGCCCAGGACTCCCCGACACCAGCGGGCAAGTGGTTGAGCACAGGCCCCACCCCAGCATGTGCGCCGTCCCTGCGCAGACGAAAGCAAGGACCACGATTCAGTGTGCAGTCTCTACCCTCCCCGCCCACACCCGGGTCCTAGAGACGCCTGGTTGGGGCCGACCTATGGGTCATGACTGCTGGTCTATGGGATGGTGCTCGCCTGCCCTTATTCTGTGATTTCCTTGTGTGAAATGTATTATATTGAGCTTTACAAAATAGCCGTTTTTATAAGTTGAAAATGATCAACTCTGAGCAATCTCATGTTTTAGTTCATACACTAATGTAGGTGAAACATGTTCATAAAATGGCGCCAGCGGGCTGATGAAGAAATAGAACGTCCTGCTGCGCCGGCGCTGCAAGTCTCCTCCCAGGGACGGTGCCGAGGTCGTGGGGTATGGGATGTCCACACAGGGGCATGTGAGAAGGGAAGGGGGCCTTTCCTCCGAAAAATGACCCGCTTCTGAAGCGGGTCATACATGCTCGGCGTCCCCCCCCCCCACCGCATCGGCTCAGACGTAGTGGTTCTCCGCCCAGGCTCAGGGGGAAGCCAGACGGAACCCCTCTTCAGCAACAGCAGCGTGCAGCTGCCAGCGTTCAGACTGTTCCTGGCAGCTTTTCCCGAAGAGACCAGCTGAGACCCGCTGCCTTGCGGCCTGCTTCCTTGCAGAAATGTCCCACAATGAGTCCCCTCAATGCCCACCGTCCCAGAGCCCACTGCAGCTGGAAGGGGAGGCCCCAGTTTGGCCTCTGAGCGTGACCAGTCTGCACGCAGCTGCTGGACCCCCGCATGGCAGTCAGGAGCCCGCGTGCGGAGCCCACCCACGCAAAGGCGCCCCTGGAGTCTGGTTTCCACTCCAGCTTTCCCACCGCTGAATTTCCTGCGCTGCAGTCGGCCTCTCTCTGTCCCGATGCTCCCCAGGACCCGGGATCCGGTTCCGCCCAGCTTGTGATGGAGGGGCCAGGAGGAGAAACTGACCGGATACTGCTGAGCATTGTATAGCAGCCCTGTGGGAGAGGAGTGTAATTAAAGACCACAGTGATTCTTCCGGGAAATGTTTCCTTCATCAACCGTTCCTGCCGAACAAAGCAGCTTGAAACAAGCCCTGACCGCTTGGAAAATCGTGTGTGCCTGAGATTTCTTTTTTCTTCCCTGTTCAGCTTTTCGGTTATTTGGCTGTTAGGAAAATCAGAGGTGTCTGGGAACCAAGAAATCCAATTTAAGTAAGCTCATTGCTCATTTATAAATACGAGCAAATGACATTTAAAACAGACAACCCAACCAGGATGGGTCTGAGTGTGAAATTGTTGTTCCGCGCAGAGTATTAGCATAGAGATAGGGGAGCTATTTGTGGGCCACCTAACAAGCTCAGAGCATCCGGGGAAGTCTGCGCAGAGGCTGCATGTGGACACGGCATTTATAAATGAGAGGAAATGCAATTCTCTCGCCCCAGCATCATAAAACCACTAGTTAGTGTCCTGATGTGATGGTGCCAATTGCCAAGGAGCTACAAAGGCAGAAATCAAAACGGAAGAGCCACATCTAATGGAGCAATAAAACTGGATTTTAAAGTATCATTGCAGAAGAGGAAATACTGCTGAGGCACAAAGGCATCGTTGCATGAATTTTTAAGCTGTGTGAGTCAAAGGACAGACAAACTTAGAACTGACCCACTGCACATGTGAACACGTATGTGGAATCTCTCTTCATGAAGGCATGTAGGACAGAGAACAGAGGTGAACTTGTGTGCTTTCCTCAAAAATGCCAAGAAACAAGGCAAGGAAACAGTCACATTTTGCAGACATGGAGATTAGGCTCGAACTTCCACCACTGCCAACCTCGTAACCTGCCACCGTCCCTGCTCCCAAACCGCACACGAGGAAGGACCCTCTCTGGGCATTGCTCCCCAGGAGACCTTGGCCCTGTCCTGCCCTGGGAGTGAGCTTTGGCCCCACCATCCTGTGGTCTCTGTTTGCACCAAGACCAGGCCTCGCCTTGTCTGATGGGGGAGCTCACTTCTTCATCCTTCCAACCTGGGCAGGCCCAGGGACACCGTGACCAGGGCCATACCGCGGAAGTGACACTGTGGCCGTTACACATGTAGCCCTTGACTAGCCTGGTGATTTCCAGGTCCTGCCCTGAAGGTCAGCCTCCAAGAGAAAGGGCAGTCACAGGCCCAAAACAAGCACACCAGTGCCCGTTAGGCCCACAGAGAGGGGCCGAGGCTCAGACTGAGGTTTGCAGGCCTGGAGGAGGTGAAACAGGAGAGGCTTGGAGTCTGAGCAGCTGCAGGCAGATCACAGCAATGTGCTTGGCTGAACTTTGCTGGCTGGTGCCAATGGCTCACTCAATGCTTCCACTCTTTCCTGCCCATCCTCAGTGGTGCATGATGCTGCACGAGTAGGCATTTGGATTTTTAAAATTCAAGATCAAAGGAGGTCGAGTAACTTGTCTCAAAGCACACAGCAATGGCAGCTTGAAAGCCGGACCCCGGGGGTAGACAGTCCCCTGTTCTGCCCCAAAGATACAGGAGTGACAGCTGCACTGGGAGCAAATACCAGGAGGCCCTTGGGTGGTTGGGGGTCGGGTTGGGTCTGCCTGACAGACAGGCACGCAGACACGCAGGATCCCCGCCGCCGCCAGGATGCAGGCCCGGACCCTCCTCCTACAGTGCGATTCTGTCCGGGTCCCTCCTTTCCCAGCCTAGGCTTCTCACCTGGACACTCAACCTGTCACAGCAGCATCAGCGATGCACACAGGTGTGTGAGGAGCTGGTTTGTGTGTTTTCTCCTCCTGGGAGACAGATGGTCTCTTTTGGAACTGCTTCAGGGATTTTTTTATAGGGGAGAGAGCAGGGCACGCAGCCCTCACTGCATCTCTTGTTGGACAGATGCCCAAGTCCACAACAGCCACAGTGAGCTGGGGATCTGGTCACTAGAAGAGAAGGGAGTAATGGGGGAGGACTCCGCCAGACTGAAGTGGGGGACAGGGTCTTAGGGTATTAGGAACAGTCACATTCTACATCTCAGGGAGCTGACCTTGCTCCCTGACCCTCCTCATGTTACCACTGGCATTTAGCAAATTATTAGTAAAGGAAAGGGGAGCAAAGGGGATTCAACACTGAACTTAGCAAACTGGGGGGCAGGAGCCTGTTGCTTCACCAGGCAGCCACAGCGTCACACCCCCGGGGACTCCAGCTTTGCTCCTCCACGGGGATGAACACTCCTCCCTCCCCCCTCCTGTACCTAATTGTTGGGGGCACAGGGGGAGGTGCTGGACCACAGAGGCCTGTCAGTCTAACTGGGGCAGGGGGCCCATCAAAAGCCCATGACAGCATGGGAAGTTGATTGGTCATTTTGAAAATGCACCTGGTCTGTCCCAAACCCAAGCTTATAATCCCAGGAGAACAAAGAGCCTTGTCCTTGTACTCTTCCTCTTCTTCCTTCTCCTCTTCCTCCTCTCTCTTTCTCGTTCAGGAACTTGAACTTGCCCTATGCACTCGCATGTCCTCTCTGTGTGGCCTCAGCAGTCATGTGGCCGATGGCTGTGTGGGCTGCAGCGCAGGCTCCAGGCGGGAGTGTAAATACCCCAGTGTCACAGCTGGGAGCATCAGCTAAACTAGCTAAAGGCTGGACTGGACTGACACGGGATCTCTGGACACCAACAGTATTTCTGGCCCTGATTTTCCATGGTGGACGGACAGAGATGGAACATTGGAAACCCAGGGGACAGCTTCTACTTCCATCCAAATGAGCGCTGCCACGCCACACTCTGCCACACATGTACCCTCGGAGTGCTTTCCTCCCAATCTTGTGAAAGAGCCTCACTTCTGCGTACAACACCGGGAGGTGGCCCGACCTCAGAAGGGACGGCTGTGCAGAGAGTGGTCTCCTGGCTTGGCCAGAGAGACCGCCCCTCAAATGGCAGGGAAGTGGGGAGCCCCCACAGCCCAGGGCCCTGGCACCTATGTTGGAAAAGAAGAAGTCGTCAGTGTGAACCCACAAAACGCCCCATCACCAGCAGGTCAGTGCAGTCAGGCGAAAAGGACACAAACCTACAAGTGACCGAGACCGCAGCTCACAGCTGCCGTGTCTGGCTCACTAATTCCTGCACCATGAGTGTCCTTCTGTGTGGAACAGGTGACTTTCTACTGAGCCAGCCCCAGGAAGAACAGCTATTTCTCTCATTGAACATAGGGACACGTTTGGGGAGAGAAAAAGCAACATGTCAGCCTCGCTGAGGGAAAGGTGGGCCCTGCTCCCTCTTCTCCTGCTCACTCTGGGGCATTCGCTCTTCAGCCCCCCAGGGACAAAGATGCCACAAGGACACGTCAGCACTGAGTCGGCTCCAGTTCCAATGCCCCCGAGCTGAGTAGCTTTGGTCTGGTTGCCCCTCGAGTCCTCAGACTATGATCAGCACAGGCCACCGCATGCGCTGCCCGCAGCTCACCCGTGCGGAAGCAGAGTGGGCGTGCAACCTGTCTGTCGGGGCCACCAAAGGGTCTTTGTGAGCCACTCCCCAACACCTCACCAGCTCCTACAGCAGCATAAAGAAAATCTATGTCGGAAATGTGTTGGCCTGATGGATGTGTCCCCTCTCAGAACGCTCCTGTTGCCCTCCTCCTGGGGCCCAGCTGAGGGGGAGGCGGCCTTATTAGCCCCACGCTCCACCTGGCACCGGGCCCTGCGGCCAGGGCCCCACACCCGCCCTGGAAGTTTCCATCCCACTGAGCACAGCGGTCGGGACCACGTTGGGGAGAAGACCCTGGCTCTTCCCCTGCTGCAGGTCTGTGCTATTGAGAAGAGTTGAGAAGGAATCACTTTGTGGTTTGGTCAGCCAGTTACCAATGTCTTGTTCGGTCCTGAATGAGTCTGATCCAGTTTTAATTAGTGACCAGAGTGGCTCACTGATTAGGGCAAAGAAACACATGACACGTCAGCCCAGTCTCTGGTTCTAAGGTCTTATAGAAGGTCTTTTGATGGAAGTTGCTTTATTGAAAATTTTCTGGATATTAAAGCAGTATGTTGTCATCAAGAAAATCAGGAGGGTGCACGTGTTTGAAAGGCTGTAAATGTGACCCACAGCCTCGGTGTCAGCCTGTGTTTTCCAAAGGTGGCTGTGCACGCACACACCACACACCACACACTACACAGACACACAGGACACACTCATACACACAACACAGACAATGCAGAGACAGGCACACTCACACACCACATATAACACACATAAACACAACACACATAAACACACAACACTTATACATTCAACTCACACAACACAGAGACACACAACACAGACATATACACAACACAATGGAAAGATACACACACATAACACACATATACACAACACACATAAACACACACAACACTCATACACACACCACACAGACACACAACACAGACATATGCAAAACACACACAATGCAAAGACATACACACACACCACACACAACACATATACACAACACACATAAACACACATAACACTCATACACACACCACACAGACACACAACACAGACATATGCAAAACACACACAATGCAAAGACATACATACACACCACATACAACACATATACACAACACACAACACTCAAACACACAACTCACACAACACAGAGATACACAGCCGTACGACACACAATGCACACCGCGACCCTGACCTTTGACACAGAGAGTGAAACCCTGTGGGTGTCTGAAGCTGCGTCAGTAGATAAGAACTCAGGGGAAGGGAGGCTATGTGGTTTCCAAGGGCAGGTCCTCAAAGGTGATGTGGCTTCAGTTTGCCCTCCCTCTGCCACCCAACCCTGAGCTTTCCTCGCCCCTCCTCCTTCCTCTCAGCCTCTGCCGTGGGGGCCCTGAACGGACAGGAAGGAGGCCTCCGCCTGGGAGAGACCACAGGGAGAGACTAATACAGACAGATGCCGGAGCAAGCAGCTGTCTGTGACTCTCCCCCCAGCTCAGGAACCAGCCCTGAGTGACACTTCGGACAACCACAGCCCAGTGTCCACCCCACCAAAACCACGCAGGACAGAGACGAGCTGTCCCCATCAGCCCTCATGCACACTCATGGGTCAGGTAAATGGCTGTTTTTAAGCCGCTGAGTTTAGGGACGGCTGTTACGCAGCGTAGGTGCCTGACTTGCAGCAGAGAAGCCGGGTGCCACATGGGCTCACACCACTGTCGGGTGGAAGACGCCCTGCTCGCCTGTTCCCAAGCAGAGGGGTGACTTCTTCAACCTGGACTGGCTTCAGAAAGTGTCAGTCTGTGACCGAGAACCAGCTTCCCTGGCCAGGTGGGGCCTGGGGACCAGCCAGGCACTGGAAGCCTCTACACCGGCCCCCACCACGGGCAACCGTGTTCTCTTTTCCTCTTAGTTTTCTCAGCATGGTTTTGCCTTGAGGACTTTTTTCACCGTAAACAACTGGGTTAATTTTCTGCTTGAAGGTGAAGGTGTTCGCAAGCGACAGGACAGGTCACTGTGGACTGTGGCTGTCGAGGGGCATTTCTCTAAAGCTTAGGACACGTGCTCACCGAGCGGAGGCTGACACAGGAGAGCACTGTGGCGGCCTGGCTTTCCTTCCCTGCCCATGCCTTCACCCCTGCGGCAGCTGCGCTGATGTCACCGCAGACCCAGTCCCTCCAAATGTGGCGCACACGCCACCACTTCACCTGGGAGCGTGTCGGAAGCGCGGGCTCTCTCTTGGCCTGCCTGGAGCCTGTGGGGTCAGAGTCTGGGTCACCTTCTTGCACTTCAGCTTGAGAAGCGTTGTCCTAGACACACGTGTCCTGTGCTCACA
Organism: Tonatia bakeri; assembly: GCA_004024845.1. Classification (NCBI taxonomy): domain Eukaryota; kingdom Metazoa; phylum Chordata; class Mammalia; order Chiroptera; family Phyllostomidae; genus Tonatia; species Tonatia bakeri. The sequence goes on from PVIA01004959.1 coordinate 60,087, forward strand.
GTCTGTGAGGTGCCAGGGGCTGACCCCCAGGGTGGCCGAGGAGTAACAGACGGGTCCCAGCCCTGGCCTGTGGCCCAGGCCTGCGCCGTGGGAGTGAGACAGACTCTGCTGGAACATCCTGTGCTGTTGCAGCCATCTCTCTGATCAGGGCAACAAGCCGTAAAGGCAGGAAGACAGTGTGGAGAGAAGAGGTGTTTCACCTGTGTGGGAGGCAGCCAAGGATGTTCTCAGGCATGTGGCCAGCATTTCTCCCCAGGAGGTGACCGAGTGGCTAGATCCGGGCGTGGAAACGACTTAGCAGGACTGACACGCGGGACAAACATTTCCCGCAGTCCCCTTAGAGCATCAACAGCGGAGTCAGGGCTCAGCTGTGGTTTGGCCTCGTTCACCCGTCGACCCTGAAGCTTAAACCACCCACTGAGGAAAGAAGGAACTCGCCTGCTGTGTCCCTAGTTTCCAAAGGATGTGTGGCTCCTTTGGGAGCAAAATCGATTGGCCTTCTCTTATCGTGAAGTGGTTACAAGGAAATACCATTTACAAGTTACTTTTTATCAAATGTCTACATCGTCAAGTCAGGCTGTATTTTAAATCCGTTATCATTGTGTGTAAAACACATGTGTCTGAGTCCCCACAGCTCCCACAAGCATTCAGGTGTCTGAGTTCGAAAGAAGAATAGGAATCTGGTGAAGAAAAATGCTGAAAAATCCACTTAAAAATCTATTATTTCAGTTGCATATGATCACATGGACATACATATGCATCTTAGGTTTTTATTTATTGCAATGAAGTCTTCAATTAATGTTATCATAATGCAATAGATTAAGCACAAAAATTAAAAAGAGTGCATCGACATGGAAAAACAAAGCAAAACCTTCAAAATTAAATTGTATCTGAAATTAAAAAAACGTACCTACTATTATGCCCGATACTGAAGAACAGAAAGTTCTATACGTTGATGAATAATTAAACTTCTCAAAATCAAACCAGTGGGGGAAAAGGCTGCTTTAAAGAAAACCCCAGAGATGTAAAGGCATAAATCATGATTTATAGCCCATCCCAGCCCTGACCCCACCGAAAGCAAGAAAGATCAAAGGTGCGGCTTCATTATGTATTTATTGCTTGGCCAGACCATTACTCATCGCTCTTCATTTTGAAAGATATATATGGAGGATGTTCAAATTCTCATAGACGGAGCCATTGCAGGGAATTTTTTATGTATGGAATTTATCACGAAATCTGCAGCTAATAGCACAATATGCCTAATTTGTAATTTGCCTGTCTCCTTCCAGATTTATAGCGTCGCCGTTTTATAGCCGAAGATGCAAGCTGCCCGGACCCCGGGAAGACGGCCGGTGCTTTCAGTATAATCACCGCAACCCTGCAGAGCCGATTCCTTCCTTCTCTGAGGAGGACGCTGGGGAGTAACTACCCACCCGGCCGTGCCCACGCGTGCAGCCCGGAAACTCTACTTCGATGGCTGTGTTCATTTCTAAAAGGAGGTCATGCCATAGAACCGCCTTTTCTGCATGCCTTTGTCGGGAGAGACGAGATGGCATTGGGCGTTTGCTTGAGATAATCTGCTACCTAAGAGGAAGCCGCCGCTGCCTCCCAGTATAGGGTGGAAAGACCCAGGGGTCCCCTAGTGAGCGTGAGCGGCATCCTGACAGCCCCAAATCCACTTAAATCCACTTCACCACTTTGAGAGGTGACTCTGTGAGGGGGTGCACCTGTGCATTGGGGGGGGAGGAAGGGAAAGACCTCACAAAAATGAGTCTTGGGTTGCCATGGCGCCTCAGGCCTGCAGGAGGCCTGGGATGCTGCCAGGCACAGACCCCATGGGGTGCAGGCCACCAGAGTTTCTGGGGTATTCTCCCCCAGCCCTCGGGCAGCATGAGCACCCTCCTTGGGAAGATGGGGTGCAGCAGGCCTTTCCTGAATGACGTTCATCAGAAGACACAGTGCGGTCCTTCATCTCACATGTGGACGCGCCTGCCTGGGGAGCCGGGATGCAGATGTTCCTTCTGGGGTGTCAGCAGGGAGTTTCCTGAGGAGACGAGCACGGGGTGAGGCGAACTCAATGATGTCCAGTGTGCGTGGGACCCACTCTGCTGGGGGCTTGAATAGAACCAGTGGGAGGAAGGAGGACCTGCCCCCACTTCCTGCCAGCTGGCTGGGACCTCTGGTAACTTCCGCTCCTGCTCTGGGCCTGGACTTGGGCCCCTGGGCCTCTGCTATCCAGCCTCAGGACTCAGCCTGGAATTCCATGGTGGCATTCCTGGGTACTCGCCCTGTTGGCTGTATTTCCCAGCCTCACACAGATGTTTGTGACTGTCATGTGCTACAGGGTTTATCGTTTGGGGCTGTTCAGAGCCCTGAACACACTCGTACCCAAGTCCCCAAAGGGGACGGTCCCACGCAGCATTTCCCAGGCAGAAGCAGACTGCCTTACAGGGTTAGATTTTCCAGGAAAACAGCTCAGAGAAGGAGAGAAAGCAGTTTTCCCTCCTCACTGAATCCAACCGATTATGCGTGCCCTGGAGCAAGTGATTCGGAGCCTGAGCCTGAGGGTGTGAAGGGGCCCTTGGGGGCTGGGGTAGGGGAAGTGGTGGAGGGGGTCCATCCCCTGGAAGGAGGTTTCCTGCCAGAATAGCTGCCTTGCTGGGCCTTGGGGTCAGACACGCCCGGACCCTACCCGGCTGCTGCGTCTCCAGCTGCGGCCCTCTGGTGCTGACGTCAATGATTCAGGCCACAGCTGCCTCATCTTTAAATGCCCTAAATGAGATCATGCTCCTAACTGAGTGTCAGAAACCAGTCATCACTCCCAGCCCCTCTCCAGAGCAGCTGGGATGGGAAGGACAGCCAATCACCACGGAGCATGTGCACAGCAGCCGTCCCTCAGGGATGCCTGGCTCCCACACCCCTTTCCCTCAGTGGCCCAGTCATGCCTGAGGGTCCCCCTGCCTGGTGGTGTGTGGTCCTAGCAGGACGGTTGTTGCAGAAAGTCCCCCATTGTGGAAGTCAAAGCCGAGATCTGCTCCCTCCTCTGCCACATCTGGGGTGCAGAGGACTTCAGTTCAGGCAGCAGCCGCCTCTCCACTGGGGTACCCTGTCTGCGGTCCCCATAGGGAAAGGCCGGTGGGAGATTGGCTGAGAGTGACAGAACATTCCGACAACCAGGGAGGTACTGGGCTTCCTGCACGATCGGTCCTCACCCTGGGCACCAGCACCCTGTCAATCCACTGAGCCCCCAAATCCACCCCATCGGTTAACATGAAACCGAGCCCCTTTCCACTGTGCTCGGGCAGGGCAGCAGAGACACGACTCTAGAACACACCAGGCCTAGTCCTTGATGGGACCCAGGGAGGCAGATGAGAGGAACAGAGATTCAGTGAACAAGCAAACGTCACCTCCTGAATGGTTCCCGTGGGGCTGAGTGGAAAACCAGAAGAGCGGTAAGTGGTTGGTGCTGGGCCCCACCTCAGAAGCTGGGAGCGCCGCACGCCTGGGGTCCCAGAGGAGCTGCAGCTGCTGCCAGAGGCTCCAGCCAGGACTGCCAGGCTGGGTGGGAGGGAGCATGGCCTGGCCTGTCCTTCCTCTGCCCTCCAGCCCCCGCCCCCTACGTCCCCTCGGCCTAGCTGCTGGCCAAGGAACCCGAGGAGAGCGGCTGCAGGTGGAGCCCCTCCCCTCCCCAGATGAATCCCAGGCACGCAGCCACACACCTTCCGAGTGTGTGTGCACAACAGGCTTCCCGGCTCCTTGGGAACCTCCGACCGTTCGTCCTTCACAAGACAAAACGCTTTCAGTCCCACCCCCTCCAGCCCCACAAAACACCACAAAACGGTCTCCTGGCCTCCCCTGCAGATGGCCTGGGGACTCTCCAGTCCCCGAGCTGCCCAAGGGCCCACAGTTCATTGGTCTTCCATCCCCCACTGGAAGCCAGAGGGACGCACTCACTGCATTTGTCATCTCTGTAGGAAAAAGGGAGCCGCTAAGAAGCAAGCACCAGCAAGATAAGGATGAAAGATATCTCTGTGTCATGTGGGATTAGGATTTCCTCAACCACATTTAACACTAATTTTTTCTCTAGGGAGTTTCTGATAAGATGGCCCTGAAAGGGACTGTCCCCTAATGTGATTAGCTGGTCACTTGTGCCACTCAGGATCCATCCAGGAAGAGCATGCCACTGGGCAGGAACGGATGCAGCGGGAGGCACCCTTTGCTGGCACAGCCTGGGGGTGCCTGGATGGCTGGGCCCCCACCCTAAAGAACCCGAATTAGAGAGACATGAAGCCTTGACACAGATCATGTACCTCCTTTCTGCTGCCCCGTCACAGGGCGTCCCAGTGGTGGTGGCCCTCCTGGTCGGTGGTGTCCCTGGTGCTAGCTCCTGCTTCTCGGGTGCGGTGAGGGGCCTGCATCACACGGAGACCTGGGGTGTCCTCCACTGAGAATCTGCACTGCGGCCCAGACTGTCTCCCTGGAGAGACCTGGTGAGAACAGAGAATCATGACATGGATTAGAGGCAACTAGATACAGCTGCAGCCACAGCAACCCTTTCAGTGGGGCCCCGGGTGGCGGGGTGGCGGTCTCCCCGAGTCCAGGAGCAAAGGCGGGCGCTGCTACAGAAAGTTCTAAAGCAGCAGTGACCCTGCCCGGCCCTCTGTCCCCACTTGGTCATCACCCTGAGCTGACACTTCTAAAACGTGTGAGTATGTGAGTGAAGAAGTTCCTCCTCAGAAAAAGAAAGGACCGCCTTCACCTGTCTAAGTGCTACACAATTGCTGTGGTCACTCAGTGTTTCTCCTGTAAGAAATGCCGCATTGTACGCGGGAGTAAGCTCCGAGAGGTAACTGCCCCGCCGTCCCCCAAACTCGGGGACTCGGCTGCCGGTGCTGCTTTCGAGAGAAGTTCCTGGTGCTGTGAGCATGTTGGGGGCGTCGGTCCCTTCCGACGCCTGTGCCACGACACACTCCTGTGTTTGAACGGGAGGTGCGATGACTGGGAAGCGGAGTCTGAGTCACTGCACTGGTGTCACTGGGTGTGACTGTCGGGGTGTTTGTAGTTGAGGCCGCTGGAATCCACCCGGAAGGATGGAAGAGGCAGGCCGTGCTGCGACTGGTGGTGAAATCAGATGTTAAGGTCCCAGTCAGCTTGGCCTCGTGGTGAAGACTTGTCCCAAACCTGTGTGTGTCAGCCACTTTACGTGGAAGAAACATGTAAAAGTCATATCAAAAACGGTTTTTGACCAACCATGAGCACAGACATGTTCCCGGGACCGGCGTAACTGTCCACTGGACCCGAAAATGCTAAGCTCTGTGGAAGTTGCAGGCAGAGTGGCAGAACCCTGAAAACAAAACTATCTATTACTGCAAAATAAAAAAGGGATTCTCTCTTTTGTCAGAAAAAACATTAATAGAAAGTTCCAACTCATTGCTTTTTTCCTTTTGACACAATAACATCTCTTCCCGTTTTGCGTCCCAAGTGTGTTTGCTGGGAGCTTCCGACTCATCTCGATCCGGGTGCCGTTGGTGCTGCTTCCTTCTGAAGGGGCAGCCCCGGCAGCCTCGCTTGTCCTCTCGCGGGCTGACCGAGCACTGCGGGGCCACCGGCACTTGCAGCTACTGCCTGTCCAGGGCCGGCTGCCGTGGCGACTTCATGGCATCCCAGGCTTCTCACATTGAGGGGTAGGAATCAGACTCCGAGCAGGCGCCTCTCCTGGGGGGTCCCTGTCTGCTCTCCTGGATGGGGGAGGGGGCCTGCAGCGAGGAGCATGTGGTCGTGGGGAGCGTGCCAGGAGCGTCTGCAGCATCTGTACTCCCATCTATCCTTTGCCTCTCTCACGGTTGTTGCCGAAGCTGTCTGCAGAGAAGGGGCTGCAGACCTCATGGGGCTCCCACAGGGGCGTCTGGGAAAAAGGGCGGCTGTTCCGTAAATTCCACTGTCAGCCTCCAAACAGCCTGAGTGAGACCTTGGTTCTGGGCTGTTTTTATTTCTCTTGAAACTAAATTGGATTAAAAGCAAACCTGGATCTGACAGTTCTGAGGGCGACCTGATGGGTGTCTTCTGGTCCCACTCCCACCCTCCCACATTGCAGCCCGTCCCCTCCTTCCTGCCTGCTGAAGGCCTGCCCTATTACCAGGTGAACAAGGGACCAGATGGCGGCTGGGCAGCTTGTGCCTCGACTGCTCCATCCTCAGGCAGACACGTGTTGTAACCTGCCCTGTCTCATCTGCTTTTACTCTTGTTAAAGATTTTATTTATTTATTTTTAGATGGGGGAAGGGAGGGAGAAAGAAAGAGGGAGAGAAACATCAATGTGTGGTTGCCTCTCACACACCCATTACTGGGGGCCTGGCCCGCATCCCAGGCATGTGCCCTGACTGGGAATCGAACCAGTGACCCTTCAGTTCTCAGGCTTGCACTCAATCCACTGAGCCACACCAGCCAGGGCATGCTTCTTGACCAGCCAGTCAGGTGTCCTTGACTCAACAAGCAGCCCTTCACTGAGTCTCAAGGGCTTTGTTCAAGATGCGAAACGAGAGCCCCAGGCAGCTCCACGGCAGACGTGTGGGGATGACCTTCAGAGCAGCTCCGGGGGAGCCAGGCCTGGTGACAGTCTCCTCCTGGCACCAAGCCTCCCGGCAAGATGTGTGCCTGTGCTGCGAGGTGGTTCCTCTGGCAGATACCTTAAAGCCATTCCAGGACCTTCCCTTGATTGTTGGGAGACCATTTTATTCATTTACTGATGTCAGCATCTGAGAAACCAGGGCTGGAAGCCCAGTTCTGCACCTGAATGCAAGCACCTGAACCCTCTGAGCCTCGCCTGTCAAATCGTGAGGGCAGGCTCAGCTTGGAGGTGGGAGTTAGGGTCAGGGAGTGAACAAATCGGAAGAGCCCACCCTGCACTGGTGCACCGGAATGCCCATCAGTGGATGAATGGAGCTGCTGTTAGGACCTGAGCAAAGGTGTGGCCTAGAGACAGGGAGAAGATAAATGGGCTGCAAGGATAAGGCCAGTCATGTGACAACGGATGTCAAATAAATGTCATCTGACTCAAGGAAACATGTGCTGGCTGTGGGCGTGACAAATATCAAATCACAGCAGTGACAATGGAGGAGAAACCATGTCTCTGTGCGTTGTGTGGGTACTGATGAAACAGGTCCCCGTGGGGAGGGCCATGTCCCCACCCAGACAAGAAACAGCTGAGGAGAGAGGTGGGGGCCAGGGCAGGGGGAGATGAGGATGAAGAGGAAGCGGAGAGGGAAAGAACCTTCCTCCACGAGTCCCCTGACTGGGCCTCCTACAGGCCCGAGAGGACTAGGAGGGAGGACCAGCTTGCACAGCTGCCGAGGGTGGTGGGAGGCGCCTCCAAGCGCCAGCGGCAGGCTCCTTGGGGAGGGGCTCCAGCAGAAAAGAGGACTGGGCCACACAGACCAGAGGCTCCTAACGAACTCCCCGGAGCCAGTGCTGCAACATCTAAACTCTTAGCAAAACCCAGATTTGAAAGACCCAAGTCAACTCTGAGAAAATATTAGCTAAGTTACGGTAGGGGAGTGAAATGGAACTACTTTCATTGTCTTCTTTGTACTTGTTAAATGTTTAAGAATGGAAAAGGTGTTACTATTGAATCAAACTTGAGCCTCAAACTGTGAGCTGATGAGCAATATATAAGAATTATGTGGGATTGAGTGGTCCTTTTGGGTTACACATTTCTTTCTTTTAAATTTTATTTTAATAATTGTTCAAATACAGTTTTCTGCCTTTTACTCCTATTCCAGCCCCTCCACCCATCCCTCTCCACTTCCCTCCCATTACCACCCACCCCCCAGTTTTTGTCCATGTGTCCTTCATATTTGTTCCTGTAAACCCTTCCCATTCTCCCCTGAAATTCCCTCTGCTTTCCCCTCTGGTCACCGTCAGCCTGTCCTCTATTTCAGTGTCTTTGACAATATTTTGCTTGTTTTGTTTGTTTGTTTGTTTTCTTGTTTAGGTTCCTGTTAAAGGTGAGATGATATGGTATTTGTCTTTCACTGCCTGGCTTATTTCACTTAGCATAATGCTTTCCAGTTGTATCCATGCTGTCGCAAAGGGTAGGAGCTCCTTCTTTCTTTCTGCTGCATAGAATTCCATTGTATAAATGTGCCACAGTTTTTGGATCCATTGGGTTACACATTTCAATGGGAAAAATGGGACACCTTTATGGGGTCTGAAACTGGAGAAGAAAATGCTTTAGTTCCGTAACCACTTCACTTGAGAATAACACTTCAGGGAGCATTGCGAACCTAGGAAAGCGGGCAAAGACCGACAAAGTGTATGTAGCGCAAAGGGTTTCAATGCCAAATCCCAACAGAAGCGATCAATCTTTAATCGAATATCATTGTAGACACAGGTCCAACCCCAGTCTTACTCTAAGAAGCCTATCAATTGGCTTTTTGGAGCTGGGGGCCCACCCTCCTTCAGAGCCCGCCTCCGGGCTCTCCAGCCCCACCTGCATTTGAACCAGCGCTGCGAAAAAAGGTGGAGAGACAATTATGTACCCAATTTACTAGCTGGGTTTTGCAAATAATTGTCATTTTCTGGAATGATCTCTGGGCTGCTATAATTAATGTAAAGATCATAGGACCCTGGATGGCCAAGAAGGAGAAAAAAGTAGACCTTCTTACATAAGCACTCTAAGATTTTTAACCTCAAACTTGGGCCCCTTTGATTAGGGTCTGAGTAAAATTAAATAGTTTTACGTAACAGGAACAAAAAAGGAGGAAATGGGACCACATCAAGAGGAATGTCGCAACCACCCAGAGAAAGCAGTTTTCCAACCGTGGTGGGGCCTGCGGTCCGTGTTGGTGGAAGAGCCCGAACTCGCCTGAACCTGCTCCGCAGGCTGCTCGCTGCCCCCTCGCTCTGGTGTGACCCGCTCTGATGAGGACCGTGTCCAGATGGACACCATTCCGCTTCCGCTTCAGAACAGCGTTCTGGTTCCTTACTTGTAGAACCTGGACTCCTACCTCTGGGGCGGTTCCGATCCACTTTTCGCAAAGCGGGTGGAGGCTGCTCTGAGCGGGCGGTGAGTGAGTTTGTCAGACTGCGAGCCTCTCCTAACGCCACGCACTCAGACTCACACTCAGACACACACGTTCACGCTCACAGGCGCACAAAAACACACTCACACACAGAACAGACACACATGAGGAGAGCCCTCCCCCCAGGGCACTGTGGCCGTCCCCCTCTGGGGTCTCCCCAGACAGCAGGACCTTTTATCCGAGGACTCGACGTCTCTGCACACGGGGACTTTAACGAGCACCCCCAAACGAATCGCCACTTCGTTCCATGCATGAATTTGCACTTCGCATCGGTCACAGCCCAGAGACGGAGGAGGAATCTCTGAAAATTCGTTCTGCTGTGTGGGTTCCGCAGGCGCAACCCCTGGGGCTGTTATTTGCAGTATTTACTTTTTTTTTTAAAACTGAATTATCAAGTGAACATCCAATTGTTCCTAAATGCACTCTGTGTGTTTCCCATCCTCGTATATGAGAAAAGCTTTATTATCCATTTGTAGTAATTAAGACATGATGGTATATAGGCCCATAAAAATCCTTCATTAAGCCAGTAAAGAGCTTTTCATCAAAATCACTGTGGCTGAGTATTTATTTAAAAATAAAAATTAAATTAAAAGGAAGAGCTTGCCAGTACAAGAAAAACAGAAAGCTTTGAGAGATTTTTGAAAGTGGAGTTGGGTGCCCCGAACCGTTTCTAACCACAGAACTGTATTTTCTTACCGGGGAGAAACGTGCCCAACTGGTAACCAATCACGGCTAGCTATAAAGAAATGAAGTAATTAACCACAAGGAAATAATTCAGCAAAATGTGAAGTGTTTTATCATATCTAAGCATTCTCGTTTAAGCATTGCTCTTTGCGAATGGCGTCGCCATTGTCTGAGACGCGTAGAAGGGGCCACCGCGGGAACAGGAGGGCGGCACCGGGTTTGGTGGGACTGAGAATGCAGCCCTTTGCCGAGCAGGCCTGCTTGGTGCCAGCTCGACAGCCTTCGGGCTGGCCCACGTCCCCAGTGGGAGGAAGGGGGCACCCAGAGAGTGCCCACGAAGAGAAAACCCTCTGGTGCTGCATCATGTCACCGGGGAGCCCCGCTGATCAGGGAGCGAAATGCAGAGTGGCCTGTGGGCAAGTGTTTCTTGGCAGGCCTTCTCTTACCTTCGAGGGTTAGGGAAGGAGCCGCCAGGAGATCCGAGGTCATTTGTGAGCGAGTCCTCAGGCCACAGGGCAGCGGTCTGCGCCTGGGTCACCGCCCCAGGAAGGAATCAGGGCGTGTCTCCACCTTCCATCAGAGACCAGAGGGTGCTCTCACCCAGGACAGAGGCCCAGGGGTCAGCAGGTTCTCTGGAAACACTTCTTTGGTCTCTTGCCTTAAACTGTATGAAATCTTTAAAAACGTGGAAGGTCTGAGTACTGCTTTCCTCCGCTATTATGTTCCTGAGCACATGGACACCAGTTTAGCCTCTCTGACCACAGGCTAGTGAGAGATGACGGTCTAGACTTCAGATGAAAATGACACAGGTGCCAAATAAAAGCCTGCACAGGCCACTGGGTGCCCTGGGAGCGGAGGTGCCCATCCCCAGCGGAGCCGGGCTCAGGGCTAAGAGTCACCAAACTCACACTTGCCCTATGAGCCTGGTTTAGTGTCAGCCAAACCATGGCGTCTTTCACTTTCCATTGATTGCCAGTTTTAATTCCATTGGTTGTCAATTTATTTCACTGGCATGTGGTCTGCGAGTTTGTGTTGGTTCTCTAGTTAGCTATAAGCAGACGTGAGAGATCATACTGGGAGCGGGGATTCTCAGCCCCAGCACTCTGGTCATCTTGGGCCCCGAAAGTGAGACTGTCCATGGCATTGCGGGGGCTTAGCAGTATCTCTGGGCTCTGCCCACTAGATCCCAATAGTATCCCTGATTTGTGGTAGCCAAAAATGTATCCAGGCAGTCCAGAATGTCCCCCGACAGACACGGTCTTCCCCAGTTGAGAACTGCTGGCTGGGGGGACCGGCCAGGGTGTGGGCAGGCAGGCAGGAGAGGACACAGTGAGAAAGAAGGGGGCACTTTCAGAGGGCTGCATGTGGAGACGGTTGGTGAAGGTGGGAGGGGCAGGGAACACGCGTTTGGCAGGCCCCATGGTTAGCACCTTGCTGTCCCTGCTCTACTCAGTCCACCTCACTTTTTTGTATCTCAAAGCAAACTGCAGACACGGGTGTACCTCCCCTCAACATTTCCATATGCACAGCACACAAGCTGCTTTTGAATGCATAGATCGTGGAACGCTTTCATACACCAGGAGGGACCACACACGTCATGTTGGACCGTGAAAGGGGGGGCTTAGGAAGAAGAGGGGTTTGGGGGACTTCAAAAGCACTAATTAGATTGTGTTCGCCACCTTGGACCAGACCTCACTGAGCAAGAGCAGGGAAGCACCCACGCTTGCAAACAAACACCAATGTGTTTGTCATCAGTCCAAATGGCAGCCTAAAAAATCAAAGTGAAGATAGGGCCTGGACACACTCGTTGCTGTGAGCAGCTTCCAAGAGGGGCTGGCGTGTCCCTCGGGCAGGGCCTGGATGTTGGCTCTAAGCCTTTCGCTCCTGGGAGGGTAACTCCAGCCAAGCACCCTTTCAAGTCTAAGAGTCTGTTGCTGTTTTCCTACAAATATTTGCATGTTGATATCATTGAACATTCTCACTTTTTTCAGGTGTTGTTTTAGCTACAGAAACATCTCACCCCAAGCAGCCCACGAGGGCTTTCATGTAACTCACAGTATGTTAACTTTGCTACCTGACCTGAGAGGTTTACTCATTCATTTCCAGGGCAGTCCCAGCTTTTAAAAGGTCCAATTAGCAAGTAACCTAACAGGACTAGTGAGCCATGCCAGACGCTTTCCCTTTGACAGATGGGCCCCCCGCTCACCTGGCTTGGGGGAAACAGAGCATTTTTCTTCCTAAACCAGATGTTACAGGTGCTCCGTCTTTGATGATGGTGCCCAGCGGGCACTGCTCCTGTTGCATACAAGAACCTGAGTGGAGTCACCGACCTGGGACTCGCCCCATTCAGCAGTCCCCACTGGACCTGCAGCTGCCAGGGCTCTTCCCTCACTTGGGAGCATGACATTCACAAGAGCCTCCACAGAACTCTTGTTCCATGCCCATAGGGACATCTAAAGTTCCAAAGTTTATTCCAAATTCTGGAATAAATTACTATGTAGTACAGTGAAAAAACAATCATTAGAACATCTGCCACAAAGATTAGAAAATCATTAGTTTTAATTATTTTTCTACCTGCCAAGGATATCCCCTCCCCAACTGCAAACTACAGATGGTGCATTTAAGTGAAGTGGCACATGATTCTTGGGTGTCTGCATGTCATGCTTGGTTAAGAAAAATGAGAATCAAAGGGGAAAGGCAGTTTATATGTCTTTTTAGGCATATCTGTTCAAGCTTGCATGCTCACGTTTTCCTATTTACAATTTAAGAATAAGCCCTGGCTGCTGTGACTCAATGGATTGAGTGCCACTCTGTAGCACATGAGAATCAAAGGGTTGCTGGTTCGATTCCCAGTTGGGGCACATTCCTGGATTGTGGACTGAGTCACCAGTAGGGGGCACAAAGGAGGCAATGAAACATCGATGTTTTTCTCCCTTTCTTTCTCCCTTCCTTCCCCTCTCTCTAAAAATAAATAAATAAAACCCTAAAAAATAAAGTAATTTTCAAGAATAAGATGGCGGCACAGGGAGACATGGCTCAGCTCTTCGCATAGCCACATCAAAATTACAACAAAAATGTAAAACAACCATCACTCAGAATTGTCAACCATCACTCAGAACTGTCAATTTCTCAGAAATTGAATGGAAGCCTGATGACTGTGGAATTAGAGAAACCACATCCACCCAGACTGGTAGGAGGGGTGGAGATGCAGAACAAGCTGGTCCCTCGCCCACATGTGGTGGATCAAAGTACAGAAGGGATATCTCAGGAGCAAGGAGTCCCAGCTCCACACCAGGCCTCCCAGCCCAGGGTTCCAGTGCCAGGAAGGTAAATCCCCACAAATTCTGGCTGCAAAAACCAGCGGGTATTGAGTCAGTGGAAGAAAATGCCGAAGCCCCGACTAGTTCCTCTTAAAGAACCCACACACAGACTCACCTATTCAGGCTCACTCCCTCTGAGCTCCAGCACCAGGGTAAGATCTTGAAAGGCACCAGTGGTATATGGGGAGGCACTGAAGTGTCTGGCATCAAGGAGAGCAGAGGCCATTGTCCCTTTCCTAAACCCTCCCACAACAGAGCCAGCAAGCTAGTCCCATATCTGAGACTCCACCAACCTGGCTGGCACCATTGGACCCGCCTTAGAGATGCCCAGAGACTCTGCCCCAGACAACTTACTGGCCCACCCAAGCTGCTTTTCCATAAGAATGGTTGGCCATGGCTCCTAAATCCTATCAAACAAGCAACAGCTAGCCTCAGTGAGCCCTAGGCCCAGCAGTAGCAGCAGCCAGCCTAGATTCACAGCTTGGTTTTGCCTGAACCTCCAAGCCCAGCACAAGTAGCAACCACCTCAGATTGATTTATAGCTCAGGCAGGTGGCCCTAGGAAAAACGCAGGTGGGGGCTGATCTTGGTCTGTACCACCCAGGAAACCACAGGGCCAGCACACCCAGTGGACAGCTACAGACCACGTCAGAGCACCACCACCTGCCCCTGCACAGCTGATCCTCCATGGAGGGGGGAGATTTGTGGTCGTTGGTCACAGTCAATCCTTGCAGCTGATTGGCCTGAGTAAATCCCTCCCATTGATCTGCCAATAGCAGCCAAGGCTCAACTATAAGAGGAGGGTGAACTCGGCACACACAAAGGGTATACCTTGAGTACCCAGCATGGGTGGGTACCCAGCCTCCAGGAGGCTGTGCCACTGGACCCTACAGGACACCTACTACATTAGGCCACATTACCAAGACATGGAGTCAAAGGAGCTCTGAATAATACATAGAAACAAACACGGGAGGCTGCCAAAATGAGGAGACAAAGAAACATGGCCCAAATAAAAGAATGGAGCAAAAATCTAGAAAAAGCTAAACGAAATGGAGATAAGCAATCTATCAGATGGAGAGTTCAAATCACTGGTTATCAGGATGCTCAAGGAGCTTGGGGAGGACCTTAGCAGCATAAAAAAGGTCCAGTCAGAAATGAAAGATACACTAATTGAAACAAAGAACAATTTACAGGGAAACAACAGTAGAGTGGATGAAGCTGAGAATCAAATCAATGATTCGGAGCATAGGAAGTAAAAACAAAACAAAAACAAAAACAAAAAAACAACCAATCAGAACAATAAGAAGAAAAAGGAATCCAAAAAACACGAGGATAGTATAAACAGCTTCTGGGACAACTTTAGGAGGTCCAATATGTGCATCATAGGGGTACCAGAAACAGAAGAGATAGAGCAAGTCCGATAGATTGGAAATCTATTGGGAAAATAATGAAAGGATACTTCCTTAATATGGTGAAAGAAACAGACATGCAAGTCCAGGAAGCACAGAGTCCCAAACAAGAGGGATGCAAAGAGGCCTACTCTAAGACACGTTATGATTAAAATGCCGAAAGTTAAAGATAAAGAGAGAATCTTAAAAGCAGCCAGAGAAAAGCAGGCGGTTACTTACAGGGGAGTTCCCATAAGATTGTCAGCATTGGCGAGAAATATTCAAAGTTGTGAAAAGCAGGGACCTACAGCTAAGGTTGTTCTACCTAGCAAAGCTATCGTTTATAATTGAAGGGCAAGATAAACAGCCTCCCAGACAAGAAAAAACTAAAGGAGTTTATCATCACCAAACCATTATTATATGAAATGTTTAAGGGGCTTATTTAAGATAAAGAAGATCAAAACTATCAACAATAAAATGGCAATAAATATATATCTATCAACAATTGAATCTAAAAAACAAACTAAGCAAACAAGAACAGAGACAGAATCATGGTTACAGAGAGCATTTTGATGATTGCCAGATGGGAGGGGCATGTGGAGGAGAAAGGGTGAAGAGGTGAGGGGATTAAGTACAAATAGGTAGTCCCAGAACAGCAGTGGGGACGTAAAGTACCGTATAGGAAACGGAGCAGCCAAAGAACTTACACACGTGACCCATGGATATGAACAATGGTGTGGGGATAGCCTGAGGGAGTGGGGGGTGCTGGGTAGAGGGGGCAAAGAGGGAAAAATCAGGACAACTGTAACAGCATAATCAATGAAATGTAATTAAAAATAAAATTCAAGAATAAGTGAAGAGCTAAATCCACTAAGACTTTAAATGACTTTCATGGTGAGGAAAGAATGACATTACATTTATCTGTTGAGAACATCAATGGGAAACTAATTTGAGGAAGAAAAGACTAATTAATAAGAGGAAAAATGACTGCTTAACTTCCTTTCATCTTAGAAATTATTAAACAGTAAAATAACCTCTCCATTTTATTGGGCACGATAAACACAGACAGCGAAGGCAGAGGAAGCACAGCAGCATGGAGCCGAAGAGACAGGGAGGTTCCCTCCTGCAGGAGCTCCACCCCTGCCCTCCCCCCCCCGCCCCCCCCGCAAGGTTTCTGAGCAGAACTCCAGCCCTCTTCGGGCTTTGCCCAGTGCCAGGCAGCTCCCCAGGGCCCACCTCCTGGGCTCCAGGGGCCTCGCTGCCCCAGGCCTGTCCAGTGCTGCACACCAAGCACTGGCCTCGGAGGTGGAGCAAGTCCTGAGTAGCTGACCTTGCTGCCCCCTCCGTCTGGTGGAAAGGCTACATAAACCCCTGTGGGGACTGAGGCAGCCTGCCTGGAACAGGGATGCAGGACAAGGGATGAAGAGACGCAATGGGACTGGGACTGGGAGCAGGTCTGGGGTCTCTAGATGGACTGAGCCGGTGAGTACGCGGGTCCTGGGCAGTCAGAGCTGCAAGGTGGAAACAGCCGCCATCTGTCTGGATGTCTGGCAAGCAGGCCCAATGGCCCCACTGCCTTGGAATCAGCATCAGCCCACCTGAGACCAAAGACAACCACAGCACCAGAATCTCCAAACTGCTGTCCCAGAGAGCGCGTTACTGCCTATCCCCAAACTGCTTTGTCAACAGAAAGGCATGGACACGGGTGCAAGAAATTCTATTGTGTCTCCACCATTTTCCCCAGGACTTAGAGAAACACCGGGTGCTGGGTAGGTGCCAAGTTCAGATGGTAAAAGCAGACTCTACACATGAACTTAAGACCCACATAAAGGAACTAACAATTTTCTATGTGCTAACTAGGTGTGTTTCTAGGGTTGCTTGATTTTGTTGATTTCTGAAAGAAAAGAATAAACACACACGAGATAGTTTACTGAACTGAAATAGTTGGTCACAGGAGCCTGACTCAGAGAAGGCTTCACCATGCTGTCAGGCCCCTGGAGAAGCAGCTGTGGGGAGGGAGGTTCAATGACTCAAAGTCCCAAGAAGAGGAAGCAGGAGCCAGGCCTTGTAGCATCCTCCCCAGGGCCCCAGCAAGCTGAGGAGTCACAGGACTGAGAGCCCGCCCACACCCACGCTCTTCACTCTCTCACGGAGATTCCTTTACCCAACACCTGTCCAGACGTGCCTTTGCCTACAACTTGAACCACAGCCTGAAAAAGGCCCTTTCTAAGAACTATCGGGTTGGCCAAAAGTCACTTATGTTTTTGCCATAAGCTAAAAGATATTTTTCACTTCACCAATAACTTTATTAATTTGGATATTTTGAGCATGTCAGCTTTCTCCTGCTATTGGCTTCTAGTGGAGAGAGGACGGGGTGCTGCTAAACACCTTCCCATGTAGAAGACGGCCCCACCACAAAGGATTATTTGGACAAAATGTCAATAGTGCCAAGAAACTTCACAAACCACTTCTGACACATTCCATCAGTCAGAGCACCTTCTCCATACGCTGCACAAATATTTTTTTTTTGCATTTCAGTCGTGTTTTTACCCTTCTTGAAATAATAAAGCACAATAGGACAAAAATGTTGTGTATTTTCTTCCATCTTCAATATTAAAATGACTATACAAAAATTCACCAATTTTGATAAGTTTTTAAAAAACGCACACTGATGTGACAGCTGTCACAATACAAAATCAAACAAATTTGGAATGAAGTTTAAGACAACTAAGCACCACCAGAGCCATTGTACGGAGAAACATAACAGACTTTTTGGCCGACTCAACCCAACTCTCCTAGTCGTGCACTAGGCAGGGTTCATCCAACATGTCAAACCCCAAACGACAGTAGGACAGAGGAGTAACAAAATTTACACGGGAGTCGTCACTGTCCCTTTCTAAATTCTGCTCCAGAAAAGAAGACAAAGGGAGACTTAAAAGCTTAGGGAAACCAGGGTGTTTCCGGACCATTACGGATGCAGACACCTCCGCCTTCGTGGGCATCAAATTTCTCCTGTGTTACACAGCCACCGGAGGCCTGCAAAGGGAGAAGCCTTTTCCCCCGAACAACCTGCTTTGTTTTCAAAGCTGTGAACCACGAACTGTGTTGCCTGACTCATCTGACTCACATTTTGTTTCGTTTTTAAGGGTAAATGGTGCACAGTGTGCATCAGGACCTGTGGCCCAGAGGCCGGCCAGGCGCTGCTGGGGACACACACACCCTATCTGCCTGGGTCAGGGCCCATGGTCTCCCACGGGGCACAGGACTGACCTCTGGCATCCCCGGCACCCAGCCCATCCTCACCGTACACCAGCTTGTGGGAACCGGCTTTCCTGAGCTCAGGGCCACGGTTGCAACGGGTCCCTCCAGAGATGCTGAGTGAGCACGTGGCGACCCTACTGTCACAAAGCCCTAGGCACCCAGGCTGCAGCAGCCCTGGAGGATGGGGAAAGGCCTTGAGGGGGAAGCTGGTGTTTCCCCACTGAATTCTTCTCCCAGGTGAAACTCCTTTCCGAGCCTTGTTGTAAAGAACTGTAGCAGGAATTCTTAACCTAAGACCGTGAAATGCAGACACGTTCCAGCAAACAAACTAACAAATAGGAAAACACACATTGTTCTGGGGAAATTCTCCAGGATTTAAGCACTGGTGTTGTGGAATCTATATTGGTCGTGTGGCCCTGCCCACCCCACCACACACCGTCCTGGGGCCCAGTGGGCACTTCTCCTTCAGCCTGCTGGCCTCCTGCACCGGGAGGCCGCGCAGGAAGCTCCTGGGGAATGGAGGTGAATGCCCCACTTGCCCACGGTAGGGCCTCGGCCATAAGGAGCGGGCAGGTTGTTTCCACATCTTGGCTGCTGTGAATGAGGCCGCAGTGACATGGGATGGGCGGGCAAACAGAGTGTGGCTCAGGCAGGGACATGTGTGCTTGTTACAAAGGAGGGGTTCTGCCACCTGAAACAGCAGGCCTGAACCTCGAGGACACCATGCTGTAGAAATAAGGCAGACACACACACACACACACACACACACACACACACACACACAGAAATACACTGGGGGTCCGTATATGTGTGAAGGCTGAAAGAAGCTCAGACGTGGAAGCCATGAGCAGCATGGCGGTTGCCCGGGGGCTCAGGGAGGGTGGAGAGCAGGGGTCAGAGGCTGAGGCTCAGCGAGGCCATAGGAGTCTGCCGTGGGGTGGGACGCGCAGTGTAGTGACTGTCGTGAAAACGCCGTGTTGCACAGCTGGCCTTTGCGAAGAGAGTAGGTGTTTGGTGTTATCGCCACACAGGCCCCCAAACAGCAACTGTGAGGGGTGAGGGGTGCGTGGGCCCAGTGGGTGGGCTCGTTGGCATGATCACGGTGACAGCAATGCAAGTGGACAGCCAGTCACCATGCTGCTCAGTTGAGTGGACACAGTTTTTATTTGTCAAGTACTCCTCAGTAATGCTGGAGAAATTAAAGAAAAGAAATATTCAGAAACCACAGCATTTCCTGCAGGTAAAGAACTGATAGTCTCTTTAGGGAGCGATGTGGTGGGGCCCGGGCTGCAGAAGAAACAGAAACTCTCCAGGACGGAGGGGACAACACGCTGAGCGGCTTGTTTGAAGCTCTCCCCTCGGAGACCAGTGTCTGGGAGTCAAGTTCAGGTAACACAACTGTAATAGGTCTTCAATGCCGTATGCCAAGGGCAGCACACTGACCAACTTTGTAAACCCTTCTTTGGAAACCAGGCCTGATTTCCAAAGATGAAAAGAAAGTCTGAGTTGTTTGTTGCTCATTCACTTAATTACCACATGTAACATTCCCAATGTATGATTTATCAAGAATGTAAACCTAACAGTAACTCACACCCACCCTGATACTGTGATAGATACACGTTACAGTGTTTCTGCCGCGTTCTTAATTCCAACATCATGTCTCCTGATTGAAACCTCCTCGTCAGATCCCGAAGGTTCTCACCCAAGTTTCCGTCTCATGAGTAAAGGTTTATCCATGTGAAACTCCTTTGATGTCGGTATTTTAATTGAACATTAAAAATATAATACTTCATGGAATACAAGATTTACTGCGGCACATAAAAAATAAAATGACAATAATAAAAAAAATCTATCTCACATATATTACGGCAAAGCCCTAAAAGTTCAATCTCTGGATATCATATATTCTGCCGTTGATTTTCCATTTTCAGCCCTCAAATGCAATAAATTATGAAGTATTAGCATGCAGCACGGTGCTGATCAGACACATTAATTCTCCCCTAAAACGTCTCGGCCATTTCTTGTATCATATTTGTCTTTCCAAATCTTTATTAACTCCACCAAGAGAGCTTATTGAAGGCCTGCCTTCATTCTGACCTCAGGGGCTTGCAGCCAGGAAAAACAGAACGAATTAGAACTCTGACGTTCACATACAATATGGGGAAATCAATAGTTTTAATTTTCACATGGAGGCCCACAATTTTCAGTGACGGCCTCAGCAGGTTTTAATGGACACAAACAATTTACTTTTACTGTTTTAATTGTTTTTAGTCAATCGCTTTTTATTGCCCTCCACATCTGACTAAACAAATTAATCGAGCTGTATTCATAAATGATGACTTTGTAAAATGGCCGGTTATGTATATTTCACCATTTGAGTCTCGATTGGGAAGCGGCGGCCCCCAGGTAACTCTGGTCATCACAGCGGAAACCCAGCAGTTGGAAGGAAGGTGAGAGAACAGTGGTCCCCGGGGCCGGGGCTCTGAGGACAGCTGCCTTCAGTTCCCTTTCTCCCACCTGAATGCAAAGTGCTGCCCTGTGTCCCCTGGGGAGGAGACCTGAGAGTTTCAGGTTGCTGCACAACCAAGGCCTCAGGAGCCCGAGGACAGGTGAGGGCTGAGTGGGTTAACTAAGGGATGCTGGGGCAGCTCAGAGGAGCCTCAGGGGTCAGGTGTGCAGGCTGCTGGGACGGACACGCCGTCGGGTGGACCCCCCACCTTGCAAAGCCTGTGGCACCCGGAGCTAAGAGTGTACTTGGGGTGCCCTTATGTCGGGCAGACAGGCCTGAGGAGGGAATTCCCTCCCTGCGGAGCTTCTGGGAAAGCGTGTTCTAACCATGAAAGTTGCAGCTTCTCGGTGTCTCACCAGAGCACAGCTGTCTCCTAATGGGTCTGATTTCTGCCAATTCAATTCCATGCACTTCCAAAAAAAAAAAGAGGGAAGAGGGAGAGATGGAAAGGGCAATAGGAGAAGCAGCACAGACGAGAGTGTGCCTCACCCACAGGATGATCAGGTGTCTTCCAGGGGACGTGGGAACGGGACTCAACCGTCCCCACAGAGGCCCTGAGCCTGGACTGACTCTGAGCCACAGCTGGCACTCAGCAGAAGCCACCACTGTGAGTGCCATGCAGCGGGAGAAGTTATCACATTGGGTTTACTGAGAGATGGAACTGTAGTTTCCAAAACAGGGCCTCACACAGTCTTTCGAGGTCCGTGGCACCCTCCTCCCCTGTCTTCCTCCTGTGCACCTGCCTGAAGAGCTGTGAAGGCTAGTCTGCGGCTCTGGGAAGTCAAATAAGACTCGTATTCTCTGCTCTGGGAGCAATGACCTAAAGCGTCCCAGGGGAGGGTGGCCTCTCCGCTCCAGTTGTGGGGGCTGATTGTGGCACAGGTAGGAGTGAGCTGCAGCTAAGCCTCCTGTACCATGCAAAGTCAACTGACAGTGGACCACGGGCACACGCATAAAACCGAAGCAACAAAACAGAACAAACACATGTCTGGGGCTCAGGGCTTGGCAAAGAGTTCTTAGACTTGACACCAAAAGCGTGATCCTTGAGAGCAGAGTGGGTAACTAGACGTTACCCATACTGAGCCCGCTGCCTTCAGACCAGCCCAGTAACAGCATGCAAAGGTGAGCATAGCCTCGGAGGCAACATCGCCAGCCGAAGACGCTGAGAGCACGTAGGGAGCCATGAGCCATCAACGCTCAGCAGTCAGGAGGCCTGTTGGGGATAACCTGGGAGATGGAAAGCAAACGATCCCCTTCAAACACGGGCCAAAGACGTGAACAGACATTTCATCTGATGGGATACACAGGTGGCAACCAGGGACATCGGAGTATTTTCAGCTGGGTGAGCCATTAGCAAATGCAAACTAACCCACAGCGAGGTGTCAGTTCCACCTATTGAAACTGCTGAGACAGAAGAAAGCGAGAGCCCAACTCCCTGCTGGGAGGACCCGAGAAGCCCGGTGGCTCGCACGTTGACGCGAGGCGGGTTGGGGCGGGTGGGGGGGTTGGGGGGAGGTGGGGGGTGTGGGGGCCGCACAGGCACTGCCCAGCTGCTCTGAGCCTGGCGGTTTCTCACACAAGTAAAGAAAGAGACAGCCAACCAGCCAACCAGCCAACCAACCAACTAAACAGGCAGCTCTCCCGCGCCCCAGGAATTGTACTAGTATGCGTGTCCTCCTAGAAACAGTAATTTATACTCACACAAAAACCTGCACGCAGCAAAAAGCAACTGTTCAGAGCATCTTCATTTGTAACAGCCCAAAACTAAAAACAACCCGGACATTTGTTGGTGAATAAAATAAACAGAAATAAAAAGAAACAAAGTGTTGAAATGTCTGGCAATTTCATTTCATTTATTTATTTATTTTACTTAATACAGTTTTATTTCTTTACTTCTTTATTTATTACTTATATTTAGTAAGATACGTTTGACCCTTTGGATGAATAGCCAGAGAATCAGACTGTGAAAAAGCCACTCTCAAAAGGTTATATACTGTGTGATTACATTTACGTGACATTCCTCAAACGGACTAAAAATCAGTGCTTGGGGAGCGAGCGAGGTGATGAACAGGGTGTTCGTATTGACGCGACTGCCCCGCACCTTGGCTGTGATGCGGCCACGGAAACACAAGTGATGAACTGACCGCCCTGAACACGCATGCGCGGAGGGCAGGCGCACCCGCACACCCGGGCCAGGGGGGTGGCTGCGGCGATGTTGGCGCTCCGGTTGTGCACCTTTGAAGGCTGGGAGGTGTCCAGGGTCTCGCCGTACTTCTCACAAGTTCATGTGAATCTATAATCATCTGAAAACAGTTTTTAAGGGGGGAAAAGGTGGATTTCACTTCTTTAAAATGGGCCGTGCACTGCAGTTTTCTCCCTGTGCCTCTGCTGTCAATGGCCCGGGCGGCCGGCCAGGAGGTGAACCTGAGCGCAGCCAGGCCGGCTGTGGCCGCAGGAGGAATCCAGGGGAACCAGCAGGCCCACTGCTGGTGGCCCCAAACCCACACGCAGCTGACGCTGCTGCTGACGTTCCTGCAGGCCCCCACCCTTGTAGGCCACAGTGTCAGGACGCTTGTCGACTGATCCAACCCCACCGCTCAGAAAAGACACCAAGATGCAGGCCACTTGGTTGATCACGGCCCTCGCCAGGGTCGGCGCTGGGTACTTTGGCTCAAGTAGAAAAGATGCAAACCCTTAAGGCCGTGGCTTGGCCCCTTGATGGACCCCTTCACAGATAGGATGCCTCCTAACTGCACCTGATGAGAGCGGAGGGTGGGGCCCCCCCGCCGGTGACTAGAAGGGGAACCTGACAGCTGTGCTCCGCCCAGACAAGCCAGTCCCATCCAGTTGCTCCAGGCTGCGATTAGCTTCTAAAATCGATTTGGAATCCAAACTCTCATTTTTCATTATTCTAGAGAAAAACAGCTTTCGAGGAGTAGGCCACATGGAATGGCAGGATGACAATGGTCAGGAAGCATTTGGACCCTTGAACCAGGCTGTGGGGGTTTCCATTCAGCTCTTCCGCAAACTTACAAACTACTGGCTCTGAGCAATTAATTAACTTCAAAAATGCCAAAACCTATACCCAGCTATTGAAGACTGACAGCCTTGTGGTACCGAAGCCTGAGTATGTGGGGTTCATGTAGCACACACAGGGGAGTGAAGTGTGGTTTGTCTCCCAGCTCACCACCCAGTTCCTGTGTGACCCTGGGTAAGTCACTGAACCTCTCTGTGCCTCAGTCGCCTCGTCTACAAAGCAAGGATGATGATAGCTCGTGGGGCTGTGGTGCAGACTTAGCAAATGCATCTGTGAAGCATTCAGAGCAGTGTCCCTTCTAAGTAACATAACAGCCCGGGAAGCCACGGCTCTGTGGGTCGGTTGGGTGGTGTCCCACAAAGCAGAAGGTCATCGGTTCTATTCCCAGTCAGGGCACGGACCTGGGTTGCAAGTTCAGTTTCAGTTGGGGAGTGTCAGAGAGGCAACCAATCGCTGCTTCTCTCCTTCCCTTTCCCTTTCTCTAAAAGTAAATAAATAAAATCTCTAAAAAATAAATAACTTCCCAGTAAGTACTGCCTAGGACAAATGCTTTGCTTGAATGAGGAAGCCTGTTCCTTGATCCCTCTTCTTGGTGGGAGAAAACAGAGTTTGTGGTGCTTGACCTGTGACTTTTAACCACAGGAAAGGCCTGGGTCCAATTTCATCCCTCGGCAACAGGGGGAAGTGACTGCAGAGCCATCGCAAGCCCCTAAATGCTACTTTAATGGCTACCGTGACTGATCCTTGATGCTCAGCATCCCTGCTCACTGCAGTTGGTGTCCCATCCCTTCCAAGGTTCCACAAGGGTGCTTTGTGGCCACTCCTTTGTGGATGAGGTGGCTCACCGACAGGCCACAGCAGAGCCCATGGGGTCTTGTCAGCAGCTCTCCCTCCGCCCAACAGTCGGTGGCCGTGAGGCCCATGTGGCTGGCCTGCATCAGGCTACCCCAGAATTAGATTAAGGCCAGGGTCCTGAAGTCATAGGTTAAAGAAGTAATTTTTCATCTCTGGAGACCTGGCTTCAAATGTCACTGAGGCCACAAAACAGGTTTCATGGCTTCAGTCAGTCCCACGATTTGTCAGCATGCAGCAGAGGGCAAGTCCTTCCGGAGGCCAGTGATGAAGTGAGTGGAGTCCTCACAGCCAGGGGGCGGGGCTGGGCTGTGGGACGCGGAGAGGCTGGGTGGACCTGCAGCCTCATTGGCTGCGGTCCCCTCCTGGATTCCGTGCACTCATCAACGAGCCCCATTTGTCTCCTGAGTCGCCTGCTCTTGGGTAAACGATGATTTCTAAGGTCTCTTCTGACTTCTTTTAGAGCCGACTTGCTAAATGGGATCAGGGAAACCTCACGTTCCACTGCAAATTAGGACCAAGTGTATTTACATGGTAGAGTGATTTAAAAATGAGTCGTCGTGGAAGGATCTGGCACTGGATGTACATGTACGCTCATTTTCATCTCCCCCACTTTGCCATGAGTGGCGCAGGTGACCCCCAAATCCAGAGGTGCACGGGGGGCCCTGATTAGAAGGCCCCCTGCTTGACCCTGAGGCTGCCTGGTCATCTAGTGGCAGCTCTTTGTATTATAGCTGTGTACCTGCGGCCATGCGCTGCCCCCCATCTGTAACAAGAACACTCAGGGGAGCAAAGCTGTTTCCCCAAAGGAACCGGCACTTAGATGTCCCTCGTACACTTTGTAACTCATCAGACTGGAGTGTGTTCTCCGGAAGACAGGCTGGGAGGGCAGAGGCTGGGGTGGGGAGCTCTTCCTGGGAGCCCAGGCCAGGCTGTGGGGAGTTCCGCTAGGGGACCGCGGGGAAGCCAACAGCCCTGCTTGTGCTGACTCCTCCCTGGGGGGTCGCAGTGTCAGCGTGGACATCATGACCTTTGCAGTGCCGAGTTCTAAGAGGGAGTGGACAGGTGTCTCAGTCGTGAGACAACGAAGGAAAACACTGGAAGTGTCTAATTTCCGTTAAATGGTTGTATTACAAGTGTGATGACTAATTCGTCCCAAGAGTTTGGCCCCAAAGGAGGAATCTCAGTTGGAACCTCGGTTGGAACAGGCTGTGTGGGGGGATGCTCTGTCGGAGATGCTTGGCCTTGTGGCAAATGACACCCTCCTGCACCCAGTCCTCGCAAGAGGTGCTGTGGCTGGAACTGCTGTGAACACTGCAACCAGGGGCAACTCATAGCAACTTCATTCTTTAGGATCTGGGCTCATTGGGTCTGAAAGCTGTGAAGCCTGTGCTTCTGTGAAAGAATTGCATGGTTTTCAGATGCACCTGAGAGGGGAAGCCGGGCCTCATGGCTGGTGGTGGGGATGTGACGGCCAGGCGAGATGGCTGCAGGGGCCCAGAGAGGCTCAAGGTGGACATGACCCTGACAAACCTGCTCACGGTCATTCTTGGGACTAGGAAAGTGGGCCAGACAGGGGCTTTCTGCAAGACGGACTGTCAGAACATGGGGTCCCAGGACTCACCCGCCCTCGGCTCCACATCCCTCTTAGGTTCAGGCAGAACGCAGGGTCGCCCTGTGTTTGGCTGATGACCCAAAAGGCAGCAGGCAACACAACAAAGGAAAACACCAACACCGAAAAAAAAGCTCTATTTTAGAGACATCACTTCGAAAATGAGAGGTCACTTCAGAACATATCAGATAGAAAATAATTTATTTTAACTTCACTTTAGTGTTTGTGAGTGATCACGATTTCGTGGACTTGCCAGTGAAGAGCCTTCCCTTCACATCCACCCCGCCCCCCGTGCTACTCGCGAGGGAGCTTTAAACTCCCGTAAAGCGGCACGATCCTTCGCCTCCTATTTAAACTTTTACCCCTGCTTGGGAACTTTAACCAGAAAAATGTTTACAGCTGGAAGACACACTTAAACGCGGCTGGTTTGGTTACGTGCACTAATTGCTAACCTGTCGGCGGTTTTGCGTCGAACCCTGACCTACGCGTTGACGGTCATGCACACGTAACACTTTCTGCAGAGTAGCTCTGAAGTCGGGCTCCATTAAACATACGTTTTGGTGGTTGTGTTTGTGCTTTCGGCAGGAAAAAAGCGTGTTCAATCTCTTTTTATCTGAATACAGTTTAAACAAATTATTCTGTGAAAGTATGCTTCATAAAAAGATCTTTTTGAAATTTAAACACTTTATGTAAAAGGTAACAAGTAAAAAAGTACCACTGCTATTTGTAAAGGGCCCTGTTTGCTAACATTGCCTTCCGAGGCAGTTCAGGGCCGTCTGTCTCCACTTCATTAAAACAGAGCGTGACCCGGCGCTGCACAGCTGGGCCTCGAACGCAACCTCGCGACCCTAGGTACAAAGACCTGCCCGCACTGAAGGAGGCACAGGCTTCCGCCCTGCCCGCCCAGCGCTCACACAGTCGTCACCGAGAGGAAGGAATTGTACACCCTAGTGCCGTCCGGGGACTTGGTGCCGTGGGTCAGGAGCTCCTGGATCGTCATCCAGTTATCCAGTATTTTTTTGTTCCTCCTCTTCATCATCTTCTTGTGGCTCAGCTCCAGGATGCTCACCTCCCTCCTGTCCTCCTCCGCGGGCTGCTCCCGGGGACCCTCCAGCCGGCTCTGTAGAAGGAGCGCACGCCGCCTCCGCTGCTCCCGGGCGCGTGCCACATGCTGCTTGCGCTCCTCGCGGCTCCAGTATCGGCCCAGCTTCATGTCGCTGGCTGCGTCGTCGTCCGTGGTCACACCGCTGCGCTCCTCACGGATCCGCAGTGCACGCTCCCGCAGCAGGCGGTCGCGCACGGGCCTCTTGGTGATGTAGCGGGAGCCGTCGCTGCGCACCTTCACCTTCCACTCGGTGCGGGGCTCAGAGGGGCTGACGGGGCCAAGGTCCTTGCACACGCCGAGCAGGCTCACCTGGCTGTGCGCGTACTCCACCGCAGATTTCTGCTGCACCAGCTGCATGTAGCTGCGGTAGCGCCGTGCGTGCGCTGGGATGTGGGCCAGCTTGTGGGGTGTATGCGCAGGGGGCGCGGGGCTGGGGCCATCTCCGGGGCTGTGCTCAGGGCTCTGTGGAGTCGGGCGCAAGTCTGCGTCCTCCGTGATGCACAGCGGACTCTCGAGGGATGGCCCACAGGCCCCCGAGGTCCCCTCTGCCCCTCTCCTCAGGGAGCTGTCCGGGGACATGTCCAGGGCGAGTGGGGTGCTGCGGCAGCTCTCCCCGGTGTTGTAGGCGCTCGAGCTGTCCTTGTCTGACTTCTCGGGGAGCTCGGTGATGTCCGACAGTTCCCGTCTACGGCCTTCAGGTTCTGCGTCACAGCCTCTGAAGCCGCCAGGGTGCAGCATCCAGGCCTCGCGCAGCTGCCGCGCCCGGTGCGCGCGCACGACACTCAGGCACTCGAGCTCGATGCTGCGCAGCTCGGCGTTCAGCAGCTCCAGCTCCTGGTCCACGCTCTCGGGGGCACCCCTGCCTGCGCCCACATCCTGTCCCGGGCACTTGAGCTCCAGCAGCTCCGCGTCCAGCAGCCCCAGCTCCCCGTCTGCGCTCTCAGGGGCGTTGTGCCCCGGACACTTGAGCTCCAGGAGCCGGCGGAAGCGCTCGCACTCGGCAGCTTCAGCGCAGTCGGCCCAGAGGAAGGAATCGCCTCCAAAAGGCAGGTCTCCGCTGCCCAGTGTGTCTTGGCTGCACGTGCGCGTCCTGGGCCCGGCCGGTGGGGCGGAGGATGCGGGTACCTCCTCCCCGTTGTTCTCGGGCTCTGAGCTCTCATCGTTGCGCGTGCTCTCGTCCGTGCGGCCCACACCGCTGTCCTTCTCGTGCTGATTGGACAGGATGGTGGCTGTGTCTGTGGTTCCCCCGTCTTCTTCATGCTTCTTCTACACAATAGAAAACAAGAAAAAACGGTCACGGGGAGGGCGGCCTGGGTGCAGTTACCGGACAAGACCTCCGAGGACAAGGGTCAGGGGCAGGGCTGGCCTCCACCATCAGCCCCCATCAGGGGTAGGGCAGGGTCTGGGAATTAGCCACACCCACCAGGGCAACTACTGATGCTGTGGGACAAGTGAGGGGCTAGTCACCTGCCCTGGAGGAAGGGCCCAGAGTGAGCAGGGACAGCAGTGGGTGTGATGACGATGGAGGTGGCACAGCTGCACCAGAAAAAGGAGCTCAGGTTACCAGGGGGAAGGGCTTTACTTTTAGAAATGCAGCCACTCCCTGCTGGACCTTAATGCCGCCAGCTCCGTGTTTTCCCAGTGAACAGGGAGGGTTAGTGGTCCCTCCGCATCTTTCCTGTCGCAGATGCACAGCTCACGGCTCACTCGGGGGCACAGGGACCGGCTCCTGTTTCGGCTCCTGCCACCTGGGCGGGGTCTCCACAGCCTACCTGCTGCAGCACGCCCGCGGTGAACTGCATGGCCTGGTGGTGCTGCTCCTCCAGCATGTCCATGTGCAGGTCGTCCAGGAAGTCGTTTCTGTCATCGTCCATCCAGCCCTCGTCCAGCTGGGGGAAGCAGCAGCCAACACGCCTCAGTTCCTTTACTTTCATTTAATTAATTTACATTTTTTAAGAACAGTCACTTCCTTGGGGAGAAACATTTCAAGGGCAGTCTGCCTGCTGCTTCGCCCTGTGTTGGAACACTGCCCCGTGTCTGGGGGAGTCGCTAGGGCTCGCTGTTGTATTTCTCACAAAGCTCCTTCACCCACGCCGGCTACTTTTGAAGACACGGGCGGCATGGCGGGGCCCTGCTTGCCAGCCTCACCCAAGCGCCACAGGCCGCCCCCTGCTTGTCCATGACAGAGTGGACGAGCCAGGGCGCTTGACCCACAGCCCCTGGGCCACACCTGGCCCTTATTTCTGTTTCAGTAAAAAGTTTATTGACTAATATTTCTTTTTTTTTACATGTAGGCTGCCAAAGGAAAGCACAGGAAATTACATATCACCTTCTCCCCTGAAAACCTTATTTTCTTCCAATTTCTACTTTCCTGAAAGGGAGGCACCATTAGGCCCCTTGGAGAGGGAATCGCCT
The DNA here is from genome assembly GCA_004024845.1 of Tonatia bakeri. Classification (NCBI taxonomy): domain Eukaryota; kingdom Metazoa; phylum Chordata; class Mammalia; order Chiroptera; family Phyllostomidae; genus Tonatia; species Tonatia bakeri. The sequence goes on from PVIA01004959.1 coordinate 89,348, forward strand.
TGGCGTCTTTTATTAAAAAAAATAAAAATCGTACTGTGCTTCAGGAATTCGTCGTGACTTGATAAACACAGTGAAATCATCACTACAGTCCAGATAATTAACGTCACCTCACGGCTACTCTTTTTGTGCTAAGAGCACCTGAAACTGACTGGGCAAATCCCCAGGGGCCAGGACAGCGCTGTTAGGTCTGGTCACCATGCTGCGTGCCCTGCATTCTGCGACCAGACACGAGACCGGTGGCAAGGCTTCGGCGTCAGTCGGATCCACCTCGAACATCGCAAGAGATGTGGCCCTGGATTCCCTTTCTGCATTTTCCTCTGTTCCCTCCTTCAGTCCTTGCACCCCCACACCTGCTGGGCCTGTAACTGCCAGGGTGCGGAGTGTCTCCACGTTCAGACCCGATGCTTGGGCAGTGCTCTGCAAGGGCAGGAGCTTGGGTCTTCGGTTTAGAAATGCGGACCCAGATGCTTGGTCAGGAAGCTCACTCACCTGGAGCTCAGGTCTTGCAATCAGCAAGGAGAAGTTCTTGTTTTCTTCACTAGTGAGAAGAGCCAGGGCCTCCTCACGGTCCCGCACCTCTATCCCGTTAATCTTAAAAAGAATAAAAAAGGGGAGGCAGGGAGGCAGGATTAAATTGCACAAAATCAGTCTACGCTATTTCATGCCTGTACCTGTCGCCCACTTATGGCTGGAACACGGGACTTCCATAGAGCCTGAAAAGGACACTGATTTTCGGGGGGCCTTGCTTGGATGGGTGCAGCGTCTGGCCCAGGGCAGAGCCCCGGGTGTTCACGGCCCATGTCAGGTGGGCACCATGTGACCAGAGGAGTGGAGAAGGAACATGTCAGCCATTTAACCAGACCCGACACTCGACACTCGGGCGGCAGCAGCAGCGTGTGGTGCCGAGGCTTTGCTACAGACATTCTCGGAGAAGAGGGCAGAAGCGCAGCGGGTCCGAGGGGACACCACGGGAGGAGCTGAGGCCGGAGGAGGATGTGGAGTGACACACGGTGTCTGTGTGCCCAGACTGGCACTTGACCTTGTGCAGGCCGGACAGACGGGCGGTTGGGAGGGACTTTCTCACCATCGACAACCCTCCTGCAGGGCTGTTGCTTCTTGTCCTGGGGATTCTAGGTTCTGTTGCTCTGGAGGTTCAGTCCCAGGCGGATGAACCCTCAAGGGGACAATCCCCTTGAGCTGGAGGCTGAGCCTTCCACCAACTCCTGTGCCAGTGACCCAGGAGCAAAGGGGTACCTCTACTGGTTGGGGTGAGGGGTCTCGGTTACCCAGGAGAAATGGGGTGTGCCCCAGGGCAGATGCTGGTGGAAACCCACAGCAGCCAGGAGAGGACTGCCAGCACTGAAGTGATGAAGAGCTGGGGCGGTCCTGCAGCCGGGGGACCCCCAGTAGCGGAGGTCTGGCAGAAGTCTGAGGAAATGTGGTATGAGCAGCAGGAAAAGACAGAACCACTCACGGCGAGGAGCGTGATGGCAGGTGCAAGCCCAGTGACTGCAAGAGGCAGAGCTAAGCTTGTGGGGCTGAGAACTGAGGAACCCGGCTGCTGTGAGATCAGAAAAGACTGGCCAAGTGTCTCATGACTCAAAAGAGCAGTAGGCTCGAGGCAAAGAACGACCCTTAGAAGCTGTCCCATCAAATGCTGAGATGTTCCCATTTTGAAGGCAAGACCAAAGTTGACATACTTGTTCCAAAATGATGCCTTCAAGGAAATCTACAATGAGAATTATTCTGGTTCACGAGTTACAAACTGGGGGCCTATTTGGACCCCTTCATGCGCTGTCTTTGGCCCAAAGAAACCCGAAGAAAACAAGGTGCGCCGGCTGCTGCCAGGGTGCAGAGTGCAGGTGCCATCCCCTGCACGGGGCGCCCATTCCCTATGGTCCCGCCCTTGCCTCCCCGGGGCACCCTTTGCTGCGCCCACTCCTGTATCGCATCTGGTTTCCTCGCACGTCTGACTCTGTGACCCGCGCTCTCTAACCCTTGAGCTGTCATCAGAACCATCGGCTCTGTGGTGGCAGGCGGGAGCTGGCCTACCTGTATGATGCGGTCCCCTTCCCGGATGCGCCCGTCCTTGGCCGCAATGCTGTTCGGGTCGATCTGGAACACAGAGCGCATGTCTCAGTGCCAGGGGGCGAGATGACATGCACGCGCGCTGCTCCAACGCAGGCCCCCTCCCTCCACCACCCCTCAGAGACAGAGCTCATTTCCAGGCAGAACCGTGTCGGTGACTTGAACACAGTGCACACGGCGCCCCTCAGCCCTCCCCCCCGCCCCAAGGCCCCTTGGCTTGCACCTGTCCTCCAGGAAGGGCAAAGCACCTTCAGCCTTAGGTCTGGTCCACTGTCCGTACTCCGCCCAAAGAGGGGAGGGAGCTACAGGAGCCCTTTATGCAGCGCCTGCAGCTCAATCCTCCATCCCGGCGGAGGAGTGTGGGACTGGCCACCGGAGTCTGCCCTTCCTGCAGGGACGAACCACCCAACCACGGTATGGCTGCTCTCCGGCCTCTCAAGAGAGGGGATTTCGCTGTGTGTGTGTGTGTGTGTGGCCATCATAGCTTTGCTAACTAACCCTAACCTAACCCGTTAAAGATGCAACTCCATGAGGTGGGAGGGGGCGGTGCAGTGTCCCCATCATTGCAAAGAGGAGCAGAGGTGAGCCGGTTACCCTGCACAACAGCAAAGCCGCCCCCTTGCGCACCTCACTGATGTAGATCCCGATGTCGTCCTCGTCGTCCGTCCGGTAGCACACAGTGAGGCCCAGCTTGTCCTGGCTGTTCACTCGGTACAGGTCCACTTCCTGGCAAAGGAGGGCGTCGCCGTGAGACTCCCACGGGCAGTGGCTGCGGCGGGGGGCTCAGGGGCCTTAAAGCAGTTCGTTTAAATGAAGAACTGCATTTCCTTGCAGCCAGCGACAAGGAGGGTTAACTCACCAAACAAAAAGTGATTATGCGCAAGGCATCCACGCCCAGGGCATTTCTCACCTTTCCATCAATGTGAAGTCATTTTGAAAAGAGTTATTTTATTGATCCCCTTCCCCCCAATTACCTATATTTCACTCAGCATTGAGACTTGGGGACAGGGCTTTTCGAAAGCACTCTTTCAATGTCTGCCACAAACACCACCACTCCCACGCCCCAAACCACCCAGCCCCTTCACTACAGATGTTCCCAGTGTGTCCTGGTTAGATAATTTCACATTGTGAGGCCTTAATATTTACAGTAACAGAATGTGCAGACAGATTACACGTAAATAGATCCGAGAAAGGAGAGTGATGTGACAGTAGTAATTAATGCTTCCCACAACAGCTGTGGTATTTATAGTCGAGAAATTATTCTCAGCCACTATCACTGCAAATTAAATAAGATGGAAGCCAAGTGAGTTGGATGGGGAGGCAGGCGAGCACAGGAGACACTACAGTGAGTCTGCCGATCAGTCCGTGTGCCCGACGGAGTCACAGCTCTGGGAACAGCTGGGGTCCTGGTGGGTGCTTCGGGCCACGCCACTGAGCCCTGGGCACCGTCCTGGGCCACTGTGGCTGCCGCCCACGCACAGGGCCACCCGGCTGAAGTTCTTGCTCCAACAGATCCCGTGGTGAGGCAGATGCCTGACCCAGCGGGGTCTCTGAGCCACTGTCCCCGGGGACCACTTCCTCTATCAGAGCTCTCGGAGGAGGGTGGTGAGGATGCAGCTGTCTTGTGGCGAATCTCAGAGCACTTATGTAGCGGCTGCTCCTTAACCCTCCCCAGGAGAGGCGCCCAACACCACGGCCACTGTGCAGGCAGAGCAGCGGGTGCAAAGGCCCATTGGTGCTCTGCATGCGCAGATGAGGGGCTGAAGCTGGGCCAGCCAGGGCCCTACAACCCTGTGGGAGGATTCAAATTTTACTTTGCATCATGGGAACCATAACAGAGCTCCGTGTGGGCACTGCCATGACCCCACGGGCTGTCTCCCGCTGTCTGGAGTATCACGTGGGGCGGAATGTGGCTGGGAAGCCTCCGGTCCTGACTCCACCCCTCTCCAGGAGCTCCGCCCCCCTGCCACATGCCTAAGCCTGTGTCCTCACCGCAACACCTTACAGGACAAGAGGCATGGGCACTATGTGCGTCTGATGGCAGCTGCTGTGCTGTTTATTAGTGGACGCAACAGTTTGGGGCTCGGTGGAAACTGCAATTCCTCAACACTATTGGGTGTTCCGTAAACTCCGCGTTCCCTTCCAACTGGGAGGCCAGGCCTTGCACAGCCCGGCACAGAGGCACAGCTGCCTCTGATGGAGGAGATAAGGTCTCCCAGACCGTGAATCAAACCGGTGTGAATAATGCAGAAGGTTCTCTGGATCACAGCCCCCACCTCACACCCGGGTCCTATTGCTTATCGGTCTGGACGGACCACAGGATGAAAACGAGCTGCTAAGCCTGACATTTCAGACGTGGCTGGAATGATAGTCCAATTAAGAGAATGAAGAGGCCCCTCCACTGAGGGAGTCGCTTCCTGTTTCAGCGGCAGCCACTTCCGCAGGGGGTCCCAGAGCCCAGGCTGACAGCTGATCCACCTGCAGGACGGCGGGCCACTGAAGCGGAAGTGTTCACCTTCCTGGTGCAGGACTGCTGCACACAACTCTTTATATCACCTCAACACTTCGCCTGTCTGTGCCTGGTGCTGTGGGGGCCGTAGACGTGTCTCTCAAAGACTGTGTTTCCCTTCACTTTAAGTTCACCTTAAAGCTGGGAGAGGGAATCAAGGCATTTACTTCTTCATTCAACCAACATTTACGGGGGCCACTGCACGCTGGCACTGTCCAAGCAGGAGGGCGTCGATGCATGTGTCACACCGGGGCCCATGCTCCGGGGGCCTGGATTCCAGCAGGGACCAGACTGCAGGCGGGAAGTCGCCCAGGGGACCTGGGGCTTTGCGCAGAGCAGGGCACCTTCTCTAACTGGGGGACACGACACATAGGAAGACACAGGAGCAGGTAGGAGGGCCTGGTGGCGGGTTGGGGTATGAACAGGGACAAATTCCCCGCAACTCCGGGAGAGTGGTGAGGCGGTGGCTAGGGGCGGGGAGTGATGGACAGGGCTGAGTATGGAAGGTTCTGGAGGAGCCGTGTGTGGGGAGGCAACGTCATAGGCTAGCTGGGCATCCTGTCTTCTCCCCCAACCTCTGTGACCTGCTCAGCTACCTCAGGCCCCAGGGAGGGGTGCCCTGCCCTCTCGGGTCTCAGAATCCTGTACGGGGAGCGCACACAGGTGGGGGAGCAGCTACGGAGGAACCGACTGGAAACGGAAACTGTAGATGAAGGTGAGGGCCTCCCTCGGACATCTGCCTTCTTTCCTGGGTGCCCATGGGAAGATCCAGAGCTGGTGTCCGATCCATGACAGTTTGTGGGTGCACGTGGCATAACCCCTTTAACTGGAAGCACTTTGCTGACAGCAGGGATTTGACGCTACGCACATACATCACTCCATGGACTTTAAAAGAGGAAATGCCTGTCCCTCTCTGTGCGCGTGCTCCTAGGATATCGCCAGACGCGTAATGTCCCCGGTGGGACGTCCATGGAGTGGGTTCCTTCAAGAGCTGTGGGCGTGGCTCTGACTCGGCTGCGAAGTGCCGGCTGACCTGGGGCTGCCCCTCACTAATGGGGAGGGAACAGGCAGAGGAGCCTGCTGCACAGAAATCCCGGGGGGCAGCGGGCAGGATGGGATGCACCTGCTTTAGGGAACTCAGTTCTTAGCTGGGGGTCATCTATTAGCCTTGAAGAGCTGACTGGCTACTTCCCAAACACTGAGCCCTGAAACTGCAGTCTGGGGGGAACAGGGGATCCTCCTGAAGAGCGGCTGCCATGAGCTTCAGAGTGGTGCCCTTGAGTCCTCAGTTCGGGACGCAGGATGCTGCTCTTCCAACCCCACCAAGTTCGCCGAGAGACGGCACGCAGTTAACAGAAAGAACCTGGTGACACTGAAGCTGCTCTGGATGAGTGGTCACGTGCCTGGTGTGGCTTCACAGTTCCACGTGAGGTTGACAGCAACTGGCCATGGACCCCAGCAGTTTCCATGTTAGGATAACTGTTGCTCTAGTTCAGACACTGGGGAGACATTTCCAGCCACGCCCGCAGTGCCAAGCACACCCACCTGTCGGCATCTGCCCTTGCGTGAGCAGCTCATGGAGGTGCCGTTTGGGCACTGTTGTGACTGTCACCCTGGGTTTTGGAGCAAAAGCTCTCGGAGACTTTAAAGCAACGCTGCTCATTCTGCTACCACACAGGGGCCTGTGCTCCCACCCACCGGTCAGCCTGATAGGCGTGGGGCGGGCAGTCCTGGTCACACTGCAGCTGGCTGTGAACCTGGAGGAGGCAGAGCTGGCCTCCTCCTCCTGCCAAAGGACTCACCCCTTGACTCCAGTCTCCTGCTGAAGGCCCCTAGTGCCCTACTCCGTGAAGCTGGTTTTCAAAGAAAGTGCTCCTGCTTTCTTCACACACGCTGAAACACGAAGCAGTGTTTTCCCAGGAGCGTAAGTAACCACACCTTGAAAGTAGAGTTATCTCTATTTTCCTATTAAAGTGAGACGCAGACCTCCGTGACCTGGTGTCCTCTGAATATTTCACACCTTGGAGGCCAATTTCATATCACACAATGTCTAGAATCTGTAGTCATTTTTGGCCTCGAATACAACTTAAGGGGAGCTTTGGGTTTGCTTGATTTCTGCAAGATCAGTGTCGGAAAACTTTCAGTGAGTTCATCAGGGGCCGACCCCTGCTGCTGGGGGTGGGCAGGCCCCCTCAGCCCTCTGCCGCAGTCCTGGATGAGCGCAGGTGTGAACACGGTGACGCGGGAGAGGGCAGGGAGCCCACAGCAGGTAAGAGCCTTGCACGTCAGGTTGCCGGAGCAGAGTATGTGGCTTCAAACCCCAGGAGAAGACTTGCTGCCCTCTTTTGAGTACTTTAAATAAATTAAAAAGCCCTATGAACCAACGTCACCCCAGTAAATATAATTTTAAAAACTGGAAAAAGAACAAGTAAATCTCTGCTTTGGGATCGGGTTGCCATACTCGGCTGTGGAGGGAGAGAAAAGCTCACATGCGTTTGAAGCAGCTGGAAGTCGCTCTTTTGAAAGAATCCACCAGAAGTCACTCTGGTGGGCTGACAGAGAACTTACGGGGCATCATGCAGCCCTGAAACGAGACAGGACGCCTCACCTCCAGCTCCAGCTCCTCCCTGTCGGCGTCCTGATGGTAGTCGCCAGGGTCGTAGTACTCGTGGGCTGCCGCGTGCCTGCACACAGGGGAGAGCGGTCAGGCGGATGCGGTGGCGAGGGCCCGTCAGCACCGCCCGCGCTGGCCCGGCCAAGCAAGGGTGTCCGGCACGGCCCCCACACCTCCCGTGGTGCTTCCCAGCCCAGTGGTACCTCCATCACAGCCTATCCACCATACACACACGTGCACACACGTACTCACACGAGTGCATACCACACACACACATGGGCAAGAGAATGGAGCTCGTGTGTCTCCAGGGCAGCTTGTGTGACTTGGTCTCCCAACGCAGCATGTCTCAGAAGGGTGCCAAATGGGGACACAGAGTGTCAGCCCTGGTTGCTGGCTGGGGACTGAACTTCCTGTTCTCCAAGGTCAGCACAGTCGCCAGCAGGCTCTGGTCTCACCGCCCCAGCACGTGGGCACTTTGGAAGGACAGGCCACACACGAGGGATCATTCAGATAGGGCCATGTGGTGCTGGGGGTGCTGCCGGGAGGCTGGTCCAGCAGGTGTTGTGTTCACATACCCACTCAACCGGACCTGTGCTCTCGCTGACCTCTGACCTTGTAGCCAGAACTGCAGAGGCCCCACCTCTCAATGCTCCTGACATTTCTTGGGTTGCCCCTTGGGGATGAGTCACGTCCCACCGATGAGCCCTCAGAGGAAATCGGGGTTCCGCTCTGCGAAGGCCCACGCAGTGACAGCTCAGCCTGTGGGTGCCAGGCGTGGCCTGACGAGCACCGGAGAGCGGTCTGCATGCTCACACTCAGGGAGCTGTCCCACAGGGCTCACTGCAGTGCTGCCCAGTGGCGTGTCACGAGCTGGCAGCAGAGGACAGACACGCTTGCCTTCAAGCTCTCTGTGTCCAGCTGCACAGGAGGAACAGTGTGTGGAACAGGGGACAGCTCTCTGCACACGTCCTGCTTTGCCCTCACACGCTCTCACCACACCATCAAACCTGGGCACTAGCCCGGGTTCCGTGACAGCCTCCCATGACACCCAGGGGGTGAAGGGGAGCCTCTGGAGTCGGACAGAGCCCCGGGGCACCTGTCCTCCCTGCAGCTGCAGCGGGCGGGCGCAGACCCAACGGCGTTCCCTGGGGCGCCCCCGGAGGAGGCGAAAGTGCCCTCTGAGGCAACGTGCCAGTGAGTTACCTGAGCCAGGAGCAACGCAGGAGGAGACAGGAGGGACCGACCCCAGGTGGACACTGGGGCCCGAGGTGGACGTCCTGCTCTCAGATGTGTAAAATCACGTGCAAAAAGCTACCTGAGCTACCTTGAAAGTCATCTTTTAAGCCAGTGGCCACACCTAGAAAACTTCTTGCTTTCTGTTTTGTTCCTAAACATTTAACATCAAGCACTGAACAAGGACCATCGCTACTGCCTCTCATTGAGAGCTCGTCACACCTTGTTTCGCCGAGCCCAGTGGCCCTGTGTGGCAAGCACGGCTCTCGTCCCCTCCCAGCACAGGAATGGTGGAGCCCTGGCAAGTCACCTGAGCTGCAGGGCCAGACGCGGGGCTGACCCCCGGGGAGGGGCAGGAAGCTGTGAGCTCCCGGGAAAGCGGGGTCCGTGTGGACAATGAATGTGGGGCTGCAGTGAGGAGCTCAGGCCAGGCAGCCTCGGGCTTGCCGCTCGGACCCGGGTTTGCAGCGGGACCCAGGAGAGCGGAACCTGCGCTTGCAGCTGTTCCCACACGCGGCTTGCTCTGCTGTCAGTCACAAAGACCTGTCGGCACCCTCTCCCGCTGCCCCCTTCCCACTGCCGTTTGTGGTGATTAGATTTTATTCGGAACCAACTTTTACGACATTAGTGAGTAATTGTGTCCTTAGAATATAATTTGAATAACTCTGCTTCAGGGTTGTAATAAAGTAATTAATGTGTCAGGGTGGTTCTGAGCAGGGTTCAATTTACTACCTCCATAAACAACCCCGGGAAGAGGGGGTGGCTTGGAGGGAGAGGCTGAAGGCCTGAGATGTGCGGACATCCCACCACGTGGCAGGGGGACGCCAGCGCCCAGCTGCTTTGCACAGGGGACCTGCGGCTGCGCTACTCACTCCTCCGGCAGGAGGTAGGGCTCCAGCACAGGCAGTGGGGGTGGGGGCATCCTGGAGAGGGCCATGATGTGCTCGAAGGTGATGTCGGTCTGGGTGCCCGCGTCCACCAGCTGCGAGTCTGACGGGGCCAGGAAGGCCCGGGCCCGAGGTGCCCTCCTCAGCACTTGCACTACGATGGGCTCTTTGGCTGTCTTGAATGCTTCCACAGCCTGGTCATGGGTCGCTCTGGATAAGTCTTTGCCATTGACCTGTCGAAAAAATTTGGGGTGGGGTGAGAGTCTGAATAAGCAGAATCTGAAAGACTGTTTTCGGTGTAAGCAGCTGAAGGGAAGAACTGCTTGGGGACATCAGACAACGGCGATTCTCCAGGTGTCAGGTGTCCCAAGGAATGGGGGGCAAGGGGGTTGTGTGGAGGTGCAGGGTGTGCGTGAAACCTCACAGCGGGCCGTGGCTTCCTGCTGCCATGTCTGCAACCCAATTTCCTCACAGAGCCCGGAGCCTGTGAGAGGGGAGGGTGGCCTCAGGCAGAGTCATTATCGAGAATAACAGCTAATAGCTACCTACAAATTAGTTACACTGTTGTTTGAAGGGTGCGGATTTTTCCAGTTTGTCAGGTGACATCATTGTTGTTTTTATGGAAGTGATAGGAAGCTTGCTTTTTAAATGAATTCCTTTGCTTTTCTTTAAAAAGCCAACTGAAAATAGTAAGTGAATGGGAACCCAGGCCACAGGTGCATACGGTGGAGGGCGCAAAGGAGCTCAGATGGCTGACGTTTCGGCCGGTCTCCGGGGATGTCACTGAGCAAACGAACTGGTCTCAGAACCTCTTAACCCCATTCTTGGCATCCTCCTCACCACGTTCCTTACACTTTAGACTATTTCTTCTCGGAGCCTACCTACCTGCCACCCAAGACCTCAGGCAGGCTGGCCACCACACATGCACATGGCCGCGTCAGGCAGGAGTGTGTTCGCACTGGGTTGCTAGGAATCACTGACAATGCTTCTGTGCTGTGGGACGCAGCCCCATCAGCTCCTTTCACAGGAAAGTGATGGTCGTTACTGCTCCCCTTGAGTACAAGCTGGACCCCCTGAAAACGTGGGTGATGAAACGGTGCCTGGGAAATGAAGGGAGGGCCCCTTGGACAGGCCTCAGGGATGAGGGCCTGCTGCTCCCAAGTACGAGAGTGGGGAAGGCCCCTGAACTGTGCCCAGGGGGTGCTACTAGAAGGCGCCAATGCAGCAACACACCCACATGCCCTGCCTGCCCCAGGCCGTAGGGGGAGGGCGGCGCAAACCCAGGGGAGTGGAGAGCCGGGCTGACTGCCAGGTGCCCTCTCAGCCCCCACCGGATGGCCACCCCCCAGGGTCCCATGCTCAGAGCTGCATTTCTCCCCATTGTGCCCGAGGGGACGATTCCAGCAGCACAACCGTGCATATGTTCCGATCACACAGTTCAAACAAGCCCCTCCACACCCCAGGCGGCCTCCTCCTTCATCACAGCCCAGGGAATCCCATGCACAGGGACCCCAACTCCGGGGTCAGGCCACAGCTGGGATCCTGACTCTGGGCTGTGGGCGGTTTAACTGTGGAGTCCGGTTTCCTCGTCGACGAGGGCAGTGTAACTGACGTGTTGGGG
>PVIA01004959.1:100399-125651 GCA_004024845.1 Tonatia bakeri
TCCATGCTGCTTGAAAACCGAGCGAATGGGATGTTGTGGAACAAGAAGTGCTGATTGCAAACTTTATTATACATTCGATGCCTGAGTTCCCCACCCAAGGCTCTGGCTGCTCCCCTGGGACTCTGGGGCCATGAGGGAGGAAGGCCTGTCAGTCTGTCCCTAGGCAAACGGCACAGCCGCAGAGGGGACATGGCATGAAGGGACCTCGAGGAGGCCCCTCGGGAAGGTCTCCCGAGATGAGACAATCATGCTGAGGGTGAGGGGTGAGTCCTCCCTGGTGCCATTTCAGCCTGAGTGACGTGCCCACAGCTGCTCGCACAGTGCACGTGGCTGCCTTTGCCACAACGCCACACGGATGCCGAGCTGGGGGCCTGTCCGCTTGGGGGTAAACTCATCGACAGCCCACCCCCACCCCCCATCTGCCCTGCAGCACTCAGTAGTTGCTATGGCTCCTCTGACTTCCTCCCCTCCTGGCTGACGGCCACTGGGAAGACTGTCCTGGGCAAAAGTGAGGCCACTGCAGGTAGCAACTCACTGCAGGGCCGGTGTGGCTGAGGCGGCCTGCGGCTGTTTGGCCATACCACTGGAGCGGGCACCAAGCCCAGGGCCAAGACAGGCTCGGCCTCCACCGATCTGGACCCTGTCCTGGTGAAACTGCTGTCCCATAGCTTCTCTGTCACCTTTCAAACCAGGGGCCCAGAGTCTTGCAGAGTTCTCTACACTCCAGTGCAAGCAGTTTGGGATGTATTCTAATGTCGTATTTGGAAAAAGCAGTCCATACTCTTTCCAAATAGAAAAGTAAGTATCTTTACAGGGGAAGACATTTGGTTTCTCAGGACAGGTGCCTCATGGTCACCTCCACGTCTATTACACGTGCAAATGACCCAGTACAAAGTGCTAATGCAATCTAAAAGTCAGCCTATTATAAATTGTGCCCCAGGGGAAAACCCAACTTTTAAGGGTTCATTTAATTAAATATGGGGCAGTGATTCCATTCTGTAAAATATCACACCTGTTTTCAAACTACTTGGAAGTTAAATTCCACCGGATGCCAGAAGGACAATAAACCACACGCTGAGAAGCAGAAGGGTGTGCCTGACATAGGCTGCATCAAAAACCTCAGAGTGACATCGGCAAGAGGGGGACACAGGTGGCTCCTGACTTCGCCCCAGGCCTCACAGGCAGAGCCATGAACAGCTCTTCCAGGACAGGACCCCGTGGACGGAGCCCCCGAGCACAGGGTGAGGCGGGAGCACTGTGCACAGAGACTGCGGCTGTGCACTGAAGGAGAGAGAAGCCATTGACCTTGACCGCACTGCCCCTCTCCCCGGCAGACGCACCATGCGGGCAGGTATCCCCTGAGCCTCTGGTCCCTCCTCTGGGGACAGAGAACCTGGGGGGACAACCAGCACCCCCGCATGGAGGGTCACTTTGTGGGAGCCCCTGCTCTGCTTTCAAGCTGTAGGGACTGCAGGGGAGTTGGCGCCTCAGCCACCAGGAACCTGACGTGTTGAAGAAGGCAGAGGGGCCTGCTGCGACGGGCACACGCAGTGGGCACGCCAAGTTCACACCGCAGTGCCAGGCTGTCATCCCAGTTCGTGGCAGCTCCGCTCCCTGCAGAACTGGGCTGGCTGAGCTCGGACCAGGGTGCTTGGACCAGGGTGCAGCCACGCCTGGCTCAGACCCTCCGACAGGCAGTGCTGCTGGCCCCGGGGTCCAGCATGGTCTTGCCTGGGCTGGGAGCTGAGGCACAGCCCCTTCGGGGAGTGTGTTCTCGCCTCGAGTGCACAGGAAGGCTGGTGGCAGCTCACGGCCTGGAACTGGGCTGGGCCAACAGGTGCAGAGCCAAGCCAGGGGCCATGTTCGGTCGGCAACGTGGGGTACGAGTCGGCCTGAGCTGAACAGCAAACCAAGAGCTTTGCCGGCTTCGGAGCTGCTTCCTCCTCAGTGCCCGGGCCGGACCCCAACTCACGGCCCCACTGAGGCAGCACAGGCCCGTCCTCAGGGTTGGACCACTCCCACCGCTTTACTCACCTCCCCAGAGACCAGTGACCATGGCGATGACCTCTTTGACCTGGTTTTTGAGGCCTGGCTGCACCCCCCGCTCCTGGAGGAATGCCAGCTGTCCCCCTCTGGCCCAGAGCCACAGGCAGCTTGTTTAACAACACGTACCAGCCAGCGCCACGCCACACGGGCTCCAGGCCCAGTTTCCAGCCTCTCACCAGCGCATGGGCCCCCAGCCCAGGAGGTGCTGGGTGCGTGCTGGCCTCTGGACGAGCGCCCCCCCTCACTGCTGGGGCACAGCCCTGCTCCGCGCAGGACCTTGGACAGAAACTTAACCGGGGAGGAACAGGCTCGGAAGCTGTGCCAAACAACCCAAACTTTAGTTCCTGGGCAGTCTCCAGGTACCTGGCCCTGCACTTCCCGTCTCAGGTGTAGGAATTGGAAAGCTGGCCGGGCCAGGGACACAGGAGCACCTCCTTCAGGAACTGTCCCGCCGGGATGCACCTGTGTGTGCAGGTGAGCGCACAAGAAGAGGGCGTGCAGGCCCATCATCAGGCCAGGAACTCCTGAACCGGACAAGAGGACAGCACCCCAGACACGGAAGGGTCTCCGAGACTCTGGGCGGTCCCTGCTGCTGTCACTGAAATGGTGCCAGAAGGTGGTGGCTTCTGTCTGGGCTCCTCACACGCCCCAAACAGTAAACAGTCGCTGGACGAAGGGACACGGCTTCGCTTTCTTTACAAATTTTAAATTAATGAACATGCACATCACCCCTAATGTTAAGTGCCACAACCACAGACACTTTGGGTGGGGGAGGGGAACAGCAGTCACGAAGGGCAGGACAGAAGAGGGCCCGCGCTGTGGCAGAGTGTCTGCCGCACCGGGTGGGGGGCTCATCTTCCCAGACATCTGACAGATGGACTCTGTCTTTGCAGGTTTACTGCAGAGAAGAGGGTCTGCCTGCATCGTTTGTTCACAGAGACAAAGGTTTTGCTTTAGATTTCTTTACATACAAACACGCAAGTGTGAAAACTCTCAGAAGTTGTGCTTACAGACACTAATTCTGTCTGCAGCTTGCACACGTCTTCCCTTCCACTTCAACAGAGGCTATGGTTTGAGAGGACTCTTTCATGGACGAAGACCGTTTTACGGTAATAAAAAATAAAGCAGTATTCTATAGTTTTTAAAAGATCTCCATAGCCAACCAGCCCCTTTCTATCCCCCCTCACTACTTTTGTTTTACTTTCCTTTGGAATTTGGGGGAGAGATCTAAGAAAAACTATCTTATATAGTTTTCTAGATATTTATATAGAAAATATAAATATTCTACATATTTATATTTTATTAAGTATTGAATAAACGTAAACATTCCTGAGACATATAACTTACAGAGACTATCACAAGGAACATCTGAAGACCCACTGTGAGAGGAAGAACGCCTGACATGTGCTGCCAGGACGCGCTGAGCATCACGTGTGGATGGACGAGCGGTGCACCCAGTGAACTCACTGAGAGGGACAGAACGAGGTGGCCCAGGGAGAGCCCTGCCGTCTCCTGGGACCAAGAATCGTCACCTCGCTGTGCCAGATGGACAGACAGCCCAGTGCAGTCCCGGTGCAAGGGAATAAACCGGCCAAACAAAAAGGCCAGAAACAGCTTGGCCTCCCGGGGAAGCGGGCACACGCCCCTGACGGCAGACAGGAGCTTCTTCCCACGTGGTAATGGAAAATCCATATTTAAAAAACAAAGGAAGGCTCCAACCTTACACCATACGTAAAGAACAAACTGTAAGAGGCAAAATGTACATAACGCTTTTGGGACAAAGTATCGGACAGGAGCTCTACGTCTTCAAGGCAGAGACCATATCCCCTAACAGACTAAGAACACAAACCAGAAGAAGAGACTTGTGTATCTGACTTCATTCAGTTACAGGAGTCAGGTCAGAAGACCTCACAAAGACAAAGCAAACACAAGCCATACGCTGGGAGAAAACGTTTGCAACTCATACCTGATAAATGAGTAGTATGCAGACTGGATTTTTAAAAATCCTACAAACCAGGAGAAAAATACGGAGCACTCCAATATGGAGAAATCCAATGGAGAACTAGGTAAAGCCCGGGCAGGTACTTCATACACAAGAAGAAACTCAAATATGGTCACTAACCATTAAAAAAATAAAACACTCAACATCACTAACAACCATCGGAAAGCAGGTCTAAACCAGCGCGTGCGCTCTCTTCGTGCTCACTACACCGGCAAAGGGAAGAGTCAGGCAATTCCAAGCGCCGGCAGGGGCATGAAGCAACCAGAACCTCTCCACCACGATGATGGGCCACGTCGGCACTAGTGAGACCGAAGAGGCGTGTACTATACTCTAAACACCCTCCTTCCCGTCCCTTCCCCTTGTCCAATGTCAGCATCTCTGTCACTGCAAGAACAGTGGGTCTCAGAGCGTGGTCCCCAGACCAGCAGCATCGGTAACCCTGGAGGGTGGAGCACAGGACTGCGCACTAACAAGCCCTTCCCGTGACAGCAACGCACACCCAAGTCCTAGAGCCGCGGCCCCAGAGAAATTTCTGTACCTTGAGACTAGTGTATATAAGATGCAAGTTATAAATTAGATTCCATCCTTTCACCCCCTTTTGCTATGAAATAGGGAAAAAAATGAGAATACCCTTAATGCCCAGTGACTATGGGAGTGAGGGGTGTGATGAGGTGGAAACTCGTACATCGGTGGGTGCCCAGGGCATCCTGGGAGGGCTCAGTGCTCAGCTACAGAGGCAGGGTCGCAGGGCATCCTGGGAGTGCTCAGCACTGGGACAGTGGCGCACTGGGCATCCTGTGAGGGCTTAGAAGAGCACCCAAGCTGGTGTGGTGGCCGGCCCCTCTCCTGAGGGAAAAGCAGAAGAATGCCTTTATAGTCCCCAAAGCTCTCTACCTAAAGAAGAGAGGCAGAAGGAGGGCAGAAACCCTGGTCCAGCCCTTAGCCATTCCTTCTCATGGCTTCATCAGTGTGAAAGTGGCTTCTCTTCCATTGTTAACTGAAGAGCAAGCCATAGGGAGTGATGGACAAATGCCCACATTGATGGAAGTGTCTTTCTCAGCCACAGGCAGGCACCATACTCAGGACCACTGGCCCCAAGTGTGTTAAAGCAGGAGGAAATGGGCTTTCCCCCACACCTGCCTGGCCTCTACCAACTCAAGATGTAAACCTGCTTCTAAAGCAAAGCTTTCAGAGCTGATTGGTTGTTTAAACAAACACACTCCTACTTGCGAGAAAACTAAACCAGGTTCAACCCTGCTGTACAGGGGTCAGGTTTGTGTCCGTCCAATTACCCGCCATTAGCCCTGTCTGCAGTAATGGTGCCACACACTGCTGAACCTCAGCAGACGCACAGCGGCTTTGCTCTACAGCACTAAACGCCTCTGACTATTGCACGGAGCTAATTGAACATGAAAATAGGATTGTATGCAGTCGACCTTCCAGAATGTTCCTTAAACTCGATTCACATTAGCATTTATTATAGAGATCTGTATTTTTCTGACCAACTGGCTAACCAATGTGGAAAGGGTCACAAATACACACATCTACAGTTTTCTGGCAAGTACCAGTTCCGGGGCAGAGTTCTGCCTTGCAGAACTGACATCAAGTAGCATAAAAAGCACATATTACTCTTAGACTGCTTCCTGTCACCATCGAGAGGCGTGAGAACATGAGCCACCTCAAATCACCCTTCTTAAAACTGCCCGGGAGGTTCGTGGGCCCCCGGGCTCCACCTGAGCTGCTCTGGGTTGCCCACCATGCTGTCCCCAGACCCGAGGACCGAGAGGCTCACAGGAGCCCTTGTCATTGCCGGTGAACAGACCCAAGTACCCTGAGACTGATGGAGGTGCCCAGAGGTACTTGGCTGTGTTTGAAAATGTGGGGTTTTCATGTTGGTCCCCCAGAGCAAGAGCAGCTTTTAAAAATTAACCCGACGGAAATGATTTGTACAAGAGAAGTCTCAGAGTGTGGGGTCACAGCACAGATCCAGCTCCCAGCCCCATTTACAATCCCTTTGTGTTTCAGTTTCTTCCTCTATGAAGTGAGAATAATGTCACCTAAGTCTTGGTGCTACTGTGAGGGGACATGTATGGTAGGCACTTAGCACAGGGCTACACGTAGTAAGTGCTCAATAAATAACACTGTGGGTGCTGTGATGTCACTGGAGTTGAATCAGTAGGTTTTCCCTGCCATCGAGACGTCTGCATGCAGGCTTTAGGGAGCATGTTACTATAGCTTTGAGTTTGAAGCCTAAGCCCCAACCAGAATTACTTCCCTGTTCCCTAATGAAATAAGCTAAGTCACTATTCTCCAAGAGTCTCTGGGCGACCTTAGAAGAGGTGGAGGGAATGAACGACACTGACCAGTGAGTTCTTTCCCCAGCCTGGGCCTCCCTGGGCAGACTCTCCTCCACGCCCCCACAGATGGGTGGGTGTCCCCTTGCTGTGAGAGGACACAGTGGGGTAGAGGGCTGGAGCTGGCCTGCTTGAGTTGCCAGCACTGAGGCAGCAAAGCCACAGACACGCCATCTCCGCAAACACTCCCTCCGTGACCAGGTGACCGGCTTTAGCTGGAGCGCAGCCACAGCCCTGGAGCCCTGTGGCTCTTGTTGCTGCCTGGAATGCAGTCCCCTGGGCTGGTCCCTTTATCTAGGCACAAGCCTGCACCCCAGAGGACCACGAAGCCTGTTCCTTCTTACTTGCTCCTCCTGCTCTCACAGTGCTGAGCAAAGTCAGAAGACAGGCTGCAGCTCCAAAGCATGAAGCAAGTGCTAGCTTCAAATTTAAATAGCCAGTGGGCACAGACGCTGTCTCAACGCTCCCTGGACACCAGCGCCACCATGAAAGCACAAGGAACTGCTGTGACTCAACTGACCTTCTCACCCCAGGGCAGGCAGGAGGCGGGGCTTGCATTCCCCCTGGAAGGGCTCCAAACACCCCCAAATGCCTCCGTGCGTTGCTCAGCCGGGGCAGATCGCTGATGTGTGTGCACCCCTTCCAGACCAGGCGACTGCATGTGCTGCTGTTTTTCTAATGTGATTAAAGGTACAATGAGGTATGTGTGCAGCAGAAGCAAAGCCATTGTTCAGCATCATTAAGCTCACAGCAGCCCCAAAAAGAAATCGCAGGCAGCTTGCCAAAGGCCCTAATGAAGAGCATCTCTTTGAATTATCTCTGGATGTGGAAAGGATAAAGTCTGAGCCCTAGAATATTTGATCCTCTTTGTGCGGCTGTTCAGAGGGCTCGCTGAAGCCAGACACACCGGACCTTCTGGAGCTGCAATCTGCGGAAACCTCGGTTCCTCTGCCCTAATAAGGCTTTGCGTGATAAGAGTGGGAATGCGATCATTAAGTCCTGTGAGTGTTCTGTGAATTCCTTTATGCTACGGCTCAGGACCCCCAAACAATAAGAGAAGGGGCATTCTACTCAGTGGGCGCAAGGTTAGTGGGTCCAAAAAGTAGCGTGAGTTTCCTGAAAACAAATCTGCATGGCTTCCTAAATTGCTGACAAAGTGTGTTCCAGATGGAAGTCATTCATCAGCAATTTACTGCGTGAGGCTTGGGCCAGATATATTTCCACATAAATTCACCTGGTGGAAAACAAACAAACAGAATCCAGACATCCTCTGTTTGGGGGTGGGGGAGGAGCCCTCCTAATAGGAATAAACCGCGGATCCACATGGATGTGCAGGGGTGTGCTTGGGTTGCCCTTCAGAGGCTGACCTGTGTGACTAACACGTCCACAGCAACAGCTGGCGAGGAACATTTCTGTGCGCCGACGGTTAAAAGGAGAAAGCTGAGTCACTAAAACTACATTCTGTGCACTATTTGTACCTTGCACGCGGAGGAGTCTGTAATACAACTTGTTGTTCTCACTTCAGTCCCGAGTGACTGACTGGCCTAGAATGGGGCTCACTGCGCACTGCACAGGACACTGGCCCATTTGGGATCGCAGAGGGGTGGGGCCGACCTTCCACCGGCCCCAGACCGCTCGGGAAGGGCAGGTCAGGCAGTCTGTGTTTCCAAATGTATTTATGATGCTCGTGTTTCGTCAGATACGTGCCCCTGCACACATGGCGAGGGGCACAGGCCCCAAATGGTTTGTTTTGGCCATTTCCATGCCTTGGTGAAGAAGAGACACCCCCCAACTCTCCCGCCCCGCCCATTTCATTCCCCCAGGGTCACTCTCTCATTAGATAGAGGCCGCCAGCTGGGTCTCCAGGTCTTTGTAATGCTGCGCGCCCTCTGGTGGCGTGAGCAAAAATGAAATGCAATGGACACTAATCAGATTCTTTTTTAAGTGTGGCCCTTAAAGAATATGTTAATATATTACTTATTGTGATAAATTAAGAAACAAGAACCTTCTTTATCATTACCACAACCTTGCTCTCATATTCTCATATTAAAAGGCCTTACTTACAGGATTATGGTTTTTTGAATACTGAAGAAAAATTTGAAGGCGTGAGAATAATTTAAGGGCAAAACAGTTAACTACCAAGTTAGGTTACCAACAGCAGTGTGAGAACCTCCCAGTGTGGGGTAAGGCTTGAATACTGAAGAAGGAAACACTCAGGCGGGATAAACGGTGATGGAAGGAGATTTGCGGGGGTGGGGGGCAACACACAATACAATATACAGATGATGTAGGCACTACAGAATTGTACACCTGAAACCTATAAGGTTATTAACCAATGTCACCCCCAATAAATTCAATAAAAATTTTTAAAAAGATAAGAAAACAACGCAAGCGTCAGAGATAAGTTATCTGGGTTATACTTTAAATATCCCGCTCAATCTGAACTGAAATTTCCTGCTGGTAATAATGACTCAGAGGACAGAGAAGCCACCTGCTGTGAAGACAGCCCCCAAGATCAAGGCACTTGCTCCAAAGTTGCTAAAACTCTCCCAGAGGGAGGTGCCATGCGCGCAGGCAGGAGGATTTCGCAACCCCCACCCCCATCCTCGTGAGGCCGCCTGGGACCACTTGGAGGCAGGGACAAGGAGGGAGCGTCTGTCAGCCCTCCTGTCCTCAGCAGTCTGTGCAGGGCCCGCCTGGCCACACTCTGGCCCTTCCTCCTAAGACACCCGCTGTGACATCTGCTTAAACACTCCAAAACAGACACCTCCGCGCCACTCTCATGGAAAGTGAGTGGTTTAATAGAACACATGCAGCAAAGTCAGCAAGGCCGGCTGGTTCCGAACACAATACGCCCCGAAGCCTCCAACTCCCCACCAGAAGCGGCGCCCAGCCAGGTGAGCGCCTTCCACGCACAGAACACAAGGCAGCGGGTACCTGGCAAACTTCGTAGAGCAGCCGGTACTGCTCCTCGGGCTTCTGCAGGCTGCACAGGCTGCAGCCCATGTTCAGGGAGACGTCCGCGCAGGCTCCGGACGTGCCAGCACTCTCCCGGAAGGCGGCCCCTCCGAGTCCCGGGGCACAGGGACCTCAGGCGGTGCTTGGTGCTCCGGCTGGCTGGCTGGCTGCAGACTGCTGCGCGCCCGCCAGCCCTCCCTCCCTCCCTCCAAGCAGCAGCCAGCTCAGAGGCACTGTGCTCCCTCCTCCTCTGCTCCCGCTGCCTGTGCTCCGGTGCACACGTGTATATACTGCTGCTCATGCATATTAATCAGTTCTCATTGACTATTCATAACAGGCAACGCACAGAAGCCATAATTGCCAAGTAGGACAGTTGAAATTTCTCTAATTAACGAGCAAGTGCTCCAGTGGCGGGGAACAACAAAAGGCACCAACAGTTGCTCCACAAGCCGACCGTGGGCAGTGACCACGGCTGCCTCCTGAGGAGGTGTCTCAGCAGAACCCCTAGTGCACCTGGCTGAGTGGAGATTCTTTTCAAAAATATCTTAAGGTTTGTGATGACATACAGTGCACTCGCTACTGCAGGTGATGAAGGCATGCGAGTGGGCTTTATGCAATGAGTTTGTTTCGAATGATGTCCGTACAATGTCCGGTGCTTTCCTAAGTTGCAGAAAAAACCCTGCACACGTGAATAAATTGTAAAAATTCAAACTGTGAGACATACCTGTGCGTGTGGAGAGGGACGAGGGTTGCAAGGACGGGGTTGCCCTGAGGTGAGCAAGCAGATAACAGTCGTCGCCAAAGTACATTTTCAGCTCCCAGAGCAGAAAGCCACTCATTCAGGTTGGCCCTGCTGACCGGAAGCAGCAGAGATGCCAGCTTCACGCCATCCCCACAGCAATGCAGGTGCTGCTGGACCTCAGGCCCCTAGACCCGGGTGCCTGGACCCCACAGCTGTGCCCGTGTCCTGGGCCGAGAAGGCAGGAGACACCACTGCTCACAGAGGGGGGCACCATCCTGTCACTCAAGCCTCTGTCCCACTGAGTGAGGCAGTTACAAACACTTTTTTTTAGCTCAAGAGGGATAGCTTTTATTCTCCTTGGAGAGAGTTGGCACTAGAGATAAAAAACAGACACAGAAACAGAAACAAAAGCCCTTTTTCTAAGTGAGAGCCCCATGGCCTAAAGGAGACACATACAAGCACCTCTCCCTCAGCAGGTGGTGGAGGTTAAGTCTCACGGCCGCCCCCATGGCCCTCGCCCCTTCGTGTCAGAAAGGGTGCGCTGTCTGGGAGGACTCCCACGTCCCCCCAGGAGGCCTGGCGGGGCCTGCAGCATAAAGCCACCTTTCAATGGGAGGAAGACGCCCTGTGATGAGACCGAACCAGTCCCAGTAAAACCCCGCGTGGGCGGGCGGCCGGCAGACACACTGGTCCCGTTTCTCGGGAAGCCAGTGTGGAGGTGCAGGGACCGGGCTGGGTCAGCCAGAGGGGAGGAAGGGGAAGGATCACCCCGCCGACAAGGGCCTCCCAACGGTCACACTGAGAGCCCCTTGAAAGCCCTCAATGAAAATCACCCAAGCAGGAGAACTGAGAGGTCACAGTGTAAGCTTCACTGCCACCACCTTCAGAGAGAACTAGGCTGCAGAAAGACTGGGCCTTGTGGTCAAGGCCACGCAGCGACTTCGTGGTGGGACAGGAAGTGGCCCAGCCTCCAGCCCACATGTGTGTTTTTTCCTGGCTGGTCCTGCCGTCCCCGTAACATCTGACCCTGCTGCCCACCCACCCCTCCTCAACACCTCCCGAGTCCTCCTGGGAGTACGTCCCCAACATCCACAGTCCCTCTGGCACCTAGGGCTGGTCGCCCTTCCTCCTCCTACCTTCTCAGTAAGTGCGGAGACACCCACACGTCCCGGCCCCCCGGCTGTACGCAGCATCTAGCTGAGCATCTAGCAAATTTCAGTTTCTTGCTCCTGCCTGTCTTGTCTCTGAGCTCCTGGGGATGGGGGTCCAACACCTTACAAACAATCTCTGACATCTCAAGTTGTCTCTCCCTCTCGTTGCCTTCCAATAAGCATCCATGTGTGAGGACCAGCAGGATGGAGTGGAGTCAGGGTGTGGTCCCGCCTCTTGAGTCAAGGACACTGGGGCCCCCGCAGGAGTCTGCCTGGGGCTCCTTCCCCCATCTCTCCCCAGGGCAGTGCCGCAAAGCCCGGTGAGGAAGCTTTCTGAATTCCCCAGGAGACTGGCCGGCTCTTAGCATTCATGGCAAAGGCACCATAAGTTTCGTTTTTTTACTTAAATTTTCGTTATGAGTGTCTGCCAGGCAGAAGTCGGAGCCCTGGCTCAGCATAAGGCCCACAGACATGTGAATTGGACGGCATGGTCCGTGGGTGATGTGTGGAGGGACGCCGGCAGAGGGAGTGGGGGCGTCACACGGGTGGCAAACACTGAACCGAGATGTGTTTTCCCTCCGAGGAAGGAAGCTGCTCCCTGGACCACACGCAAGCTTCACGTCAGTGGGAACTAACTGCAAAAGAGCAACACCATGGCAGGAAAACACCCCAAACACTCAGGACAGAATTACTCAAGACTTTGGGGCATCAGAAGCCCCTTCCCAGGGGCTGAGTGCTAGACGCCCCTGAAAGGGGACCACCCGTCAGCCTGAGCCCAGCTTTCCTGCCAGGGCCCAGGGACCGCAGTGAGCCCCCTGGTGGGGCCACGGGGGTCGTGGTGGCATGAGCCACGCTGCCTCTTGTGCCTTCCCAGCAGTGACCTGCGGCTGGGGTGGCCAGCGTGCTCTTGGGTCTAGCGGGAAAAAGCTGTACTTTGCTGATGTCCTGGTTTGGTCAGTGGTTTCCTGCTTGGACGGTTCTCCCTACAGCACAGTCCCTTCCTCAGCAGAGGGCGCGCCCCAGTGACCAGGGTCAGCAAGAAGCACTGACAGAGTGACCTGTGGGCAGCCCCTGGGGTCCCTCCCAGCGTCTGCCGCCTCAGGTCAGGGGATCGTGGAAACACCTGGAGGGTCGGCCTGCACTTGCGTCAGCACGGGCACCTGCACATGCAACACCAGCCACCAGGCCCGCCAGCCCTGCTGCCGTGAAGACCCTTCGCTTTCTGGCCCAAGTGTGGGGTGCGGGGCGTTGGGTCAGAAGGCTGATTTTCTGTGGCCCTGGGACCCCCAATCTGTGTGTTTCTGTGACTTTCATCAGAAGCCTGGTCTCTGAGGACCAGGGAAGACGTCCTGGGTAAGTAAAGCTTAGTGCTTGCACGTCACGGCGGGGCTAACGAGCAGAACTACAAGTAACGATGCCGTCCGACTTGCCAAAGGAGGACATGAAGAGTGGAGACAGAAGGCAGGCCGGAGCCGTGGGGCCTGTGGGCCGTGTCACCTCCTAATCAACTAACTGATCCTTTAAACTGTCACCTGCACCAGGAACTCCGTGGTGGAGAGTCTGATTAACATTCTCATCTGGGTGCCAGGCATCGGACTGAGGTCTCCGTGGCCACTGCCAACCATCAGGCTTTAGAAAATGGAGAGGTGACATCCAGCCTGGCAACCTCCAGGCCCTGCACTCCTGGGTGAGTGAGGGCAGCCCCCAGAGTCCACGACCCACCCCGAGCGAGGCCACTGTGGGTGCACGAACACTGATCTCTGCATCGCGAAGAGGACTTGCAGGCTGAAAAACAACTATTCTCCTTCCCGCCGGCAGCCACAGAGTTCGCCACACCCCGGCCTCCCAGTGAACTACGATAACAATGTGTGCACGGTCACGCAGCGCGTGGTGACAGAACCACGCTTTTCCCCACAAGCAGCGGCATGTGGACATGTGACTCAGGGAAAGCCAGCTGGGACTGCCCACTCAGGCAGCTTGAACAAGTGGCCACCCGAGCCTGGCGCTCAGGGCCAGGCTGTGGAGGACACTCCCTCCCTCCCGCCCATAGAGCTGGAGTGGACCCGAGTCATCCAGGTGCCCACTACGTGCATTCTGGGGAAGAGGCAGCTGCTTAAGGCACCAAGACCCGCCCCCCATGTGTGAGTTCAGTTCACGCTTAACGCCACCAGCAGCCGGACACCCCGTGGACTGCTCCTCGGGGACAGTGACACAAGGGAGGGTCCCTCAGAGGCACCGAGCCTTCTCCTTCACTGCCAGCTTGCATTTTGTGCAGTGAAGACCTTTGAGGGAGACCACCCTCGGCCCGGTTCCACCTCGAGTCTGATGGTGCTGGCTTTCAGAGAACATCCCACAAAGGATCCCGTGAGCCTTACACCCCCCAGGGTAGACGTCCGCCCACGAGACCCCCTGCCGGACCGAGGGGCCTGGTCTCCTACACACCTCTCCACAGCATTTCCCGTTTATCCCGTGGAGCTCACGGAACATCCTCAAGCACTTACTAAACCTACAACTGAGCCATTTCAACATGCATGAAACAGGTGACAGTCCTAAGGGCTTGGGGACACGGTTGACATGCGTGCAGAAGGTAAACAGCAGGGACAGCGACTGCAGCTGGTCAACGCCACAGCAGGTGTGCAGGCCCCCGGGGAGTCAGAGTTTTTTTTGCGGGGGGGTTGGGGACACTCCATACATTCAGTCAGCACGCCCTTCACAAAGGGACAGGCCACTCCTAATAAGCAACTCTGTGCCACCTTCCAGGTGACCAGCAGGGTTTCCAGACGGAGCACACACTCACAGCCAAGCCGGTTCGGGAACCAGTTTGCATTCCAGACGGCATTTCTGCATTCCTGCTAGCAGAACGGTGAAAACACTCCAAAGGCACCAGCTCATGCTGTCTGGGCAGCGCCCACCCGGGGAAGGTCAGACCCAAAGGAAGAGAGGCAAGGGCGGTGGGGACGCCCGTCAGGGCCTCAGTCCCTTCAGCCCCGGGTGAGGAGTCCACACGCAAGGGGAGGAGCATTTCCCCCATCCCGTGCTCTTCGAGGAAAGCTGACAGACTCCACGCTCACTCAGCCCCCCGCCCCCACCCCCGCCCCACCACCGGCCGCCTTCGGGAACTGAGCCTGCCTGGGAAGCTGCGGTCCGGCCCAGCCTGCTGGGCCACTCCAAGTCCAAGGCCATGAGAAGTTTGACATCTCACTTCAGACGCCACCCCCACCCCAGTGCTGTCCCCAGAGCCACATGCACTTCTCCAGGCTCTAGGGTCACCGAAACTGGCTGCAAGCCGCTGGCAATCAAGTCATTAGTGGTGCCTTTCAGGGCAAGCACAGTGAAAAGTTAATTGCTCCCAACTTTTTACCAGTAATGACTGACAGGCACAGTCACTGTTTGTGTTGTCGGGACTGTGTGTGTGTGTGTGTGTGTGTGTGTGTGTGTGTGAGAGAGAGAGAGAGAGAGAGAGATGTGCGCAAACACCAAACTTGCCGGTCAGCCGGGTTAACCACTGCGGCTGGCGGCCGCGGATGCAGAGGGCGTTGACCTCACGTGCCCACGGGGAGCTCACGACTCGGATCAAAGACCACACTGATGAGCCCGCCAGAGACCACAGCCTGTCACTTTGCCCCTGGTGTGGAGATGGGCCACACGGGTCACTAATGGGAGTAAATAAATGGCAAGAAAATACCCGAGAAAGTGGTTTCAGACGGGGCTGAGCTGCCAACCCCCGTCCAACTGTGACTTATTAGGTAAACACCTCCCTTCCCCACAAGCACCCGCGGGCCGACGCCAGCTAATCACTACATGTGGCATGAGGTCATCACCCCCCGCGGAATCCCGCAGACGCCCCAGCTCTGGTCACACAGCCCTGGGACCACAGATGTGGTGATCAGCCGCGCGGGGGCAGGGGAGAGGAGGCAGGGCTCACATCAGTCACGGGACTGCTGCTGGCAGGGGCGGCCCGGCCGGTGAGCACGCACAGGGACCACACAGGGAGGGCAAGTGGCCGCGCGGCGACACAGGGAACCCGACCTGCCAGCCTTCCCAAACACGCAGTCGGGTAGGGGTGGGGCACCACGAGACAGATGCGCCCACAGGGCAGGTGAGCAGGCGAGTCCTGGGTCTCAAGTGGACATGGGGGGTTGAGTTTGTACTTGAGTGCCACTTTCCTCTGCCGCCATGTGACCACATTGCCTTGTTATTTTTCCCCCAAACCCCGGACTACCTGCCACCCACAGCCCTGCCCCCGGGGACACACTCGGGGAGACTCTGTTCCAACCTGCGGCCTCACTTCTCACCGGCAGAGCCTGTGCTGGGAGCTCCCGCCCCGACACCACCGCCAGGCCCGGTCTTTCTGGTCTGCCCCAGTCCGAGGCGCCGCCCTCACGCCCACGAGAGACTTGACTCTTGGAGCGGCTCCGCCCCTCGGCTCTCCGCACGCAGGGGAGCACTGCGGCTGTGCACCATACATCACCTCCCCCCCACCACATGGCGGCTGCACGGCGGCTGCGCATTATACGTCACCCCCTGCAAGGCGGCTGCGTGCTGCCCGTCACCCCCGTGCTGAGGCCAGTGGGGTGGCTTTGTAAGTCATCCAGGAGGTGACTACAGCGCCAGCAGAGCCAGCTTTCCTGAGAGGTGCTCTCACCGGCGGCACGCGTCTCTGAAAATGCAGCGTCCCTGTTCTCTTCTGCGGGACTGCACAGCCGGCACACAAGCACGTGCACCCGTCTTGCAGGGGACATTTGTGCAGTGAGAAGTGATGTTGGGCACGGACCTTGAGTACGCAGACAGCAACGGGAGGGAGCAGTTGGGACGGGTCGCTGCCCTGGCCTCGGCTCTGCCGTGCTGGGTCCTGCAGAGCTGTGGGCCTGGCTCCTCCGTACTGTGCAGTGCGACCCCCTTCCACTTTCTTTCAAATAAGCACGGTGACCTCAGGACACACACCGCCACTTTCTCCGTGCGTTTAAGTATATATAAATCCACATGTAATTATACATGTTCTACAGTGATTTAGTAACGCCTGCCATGTTGCTGTTACAACAAAAAGTACACTTTGAAAACCTTGCCTAAACCTCCCCGAAGACAACACCCAATTTCTGCAAGCAGGTGGGACCTTGCCATTCGCAGACCCCGGGGGCAGCGGACAGCAGGTCCAGGGTGGCCTGTGCGGCATGGTCACTGCGCGGACAGTCTCCCTCTGACCTCCTTCCCCAGTCCTCACGGCGCTCAGCACCTCTGATCCTCGTCCGGCATCAATGGGCATTCTGGGAGGGGCTGCGCCGGCCAATGCAAACCACCGTTCCCAAACCTCCGGCCTATTGGTTTTAAATTAACCACCACAGTGCCCCCTCCAAACCCCCACCCCCGGCCGTTAAAGAGAAAATTCCAAACCCTGTCCTGGCAGAGTGTGACTGAGGCCTGTGCACAGCCCAGGGACAAGTCACCACGGAACAATCAGGTCCCAGCAAGCCACCGGGCACGAGGCTTCCCGTTGTTAAACCAGCCTGAAAACAGACAGAGACGACAGAGGGCGAGATGGGAGCCTGGGCTCCAGGCCACTGCAGGCAGGTGTGTTTCGGAAGAGGCTCCCACTCACGACTGAAGTCAGCACCAAGGACACAAACCTAGGAACCGCAGCTGGACCCAGGTAGCTGGACAGTCAGAGGGAGAAGCTCTGAGTGGGGAGACACGCCGGGCAGCCTCTCCTCGCCAGCTGTGTCTCCACCTGCCCCAAGCCCATTAGCAACAGCCCCCGACCCTCACCTGAGTGGGGAGGCACCCCACCACATCTCCATGTCTCCAAACCAATGTTCCCTGGAAAGAGGTCATGGGAGGGGCCGGCGAGAACAGTCCAGGATGCACGGATGCTGAGCTCTGAGAAGGTGTCTGCGATCCCGACTCCAGACGTACCTCTCCTGTTTGCTCAGCCCAGCTGTTACTGGGACTAATGTGCATTAATTAAGAGCACTGTCATTAAGCTGGGTGGAGTGGTATCTATCTATAAACGCTGAGAACCAAGCAGGCCCAGAATAGTACTGCCGGGGACTGTGAGGGAGACGTGCAGGCACTGCCCCGCAGAGGCGGCCGAGCAGGGTGCCGGCGAGAGCCCGGGGCTCTGGAACGGGCACAGGCGGGGGGTGCTCCTCAGGTAACCACGCAGGCGGATGAGTGAACGGATGCACAGCACACGGGGCTGTGTGCTGAACCTCGCCTCTGGGACACTGGCCACCAGCCGATTTCAGGTCTCTTCCCCACGGCCCAGTGGTGGTGTTTTTGGTACCGATGCTCTGGTCTGGCTGACTCACCCTCCCCGGAATGTATGTCCTCAGTCTCCTCTCCTGTGGTGCCCTGGCTGACTCCATTCAGGCCGGCACCTCCTGTGCACACCATTCAGGAACTGGCCCCCTTCCCGGTGACCTGACCCTTGTCGTGTGGGAGCGCCACTCCACGTTTCTCATTTTTGTAGTCGGGACACATGCTGTTTTCATGTTGGAGAAAGGAGAGATGTGAGTTAATGACCAGAGGCCACGCTTGGACCCTCCTCCTCCGTGCAGGTTGAGTGCATTCTGACCACAGGGTATGTCCTTCGCTCCTGGCAATGGCTTCAGGAGGTTCGACCGGTTGACTAGAATCACCTTTCCAGCTGGTGGACCAGAAAGGTGAGGTTGAGAAGGTATGGTGACCTACTGAGGCTCACACGGTAAGAACTCAATCTCAGATCCTAGTGATGCTCAACGCTGTGCAGACATGAGGGAATGGCCACACTCCTAACTGCCCCGTGAAGGCCGGCAGGCCTGGGGCCTGGGACACTGGCCCTACGTGCACACGGAAACCTCCCCTGGCAGCCAGGCCTGGCCCGCTGGGCCTACCTCCCTCCGCCTGCCACACGTGTGCAGTGCATCTAGTTCAGAGACGAAAGGGCCTCGCCTCGTTTGTTTCCAAAACCCCCTGAGAGGTGGGGCAGCAATAAGCCCACTGGCAAAAGACTGATCAGTTTTCTTCAGCATTGAGCAAATAAAAAGCACAAAACTGTGTTTAGGTTTTCCCAACACAGATTCAGAAAAGTCAACGTACATTTTCTTTCTTCCCCGGGCCAACTGTCCTCTCCGACCCCCTGCTAATTTTCCTGATGCTGCTTGCGCAGAACATGCTGATTTGGGTGATTCCACACCACGCTCAAAAAGAACCAATGACATCGCACAGGCATGGGGATCAGGCTGGGGAGGTGACGGTGGAGCCGGCAGGGGAGGTGCAAACCCGAGTACAGGTGGACATGCACTGGACACGGTGTCAGGAGAAATGTCCATGCCAGTGCACTGTCCCCTGGGTCTGAGCTGTGTACACACAGTGCTGCCCTCCCCACTGGCGGGGCACTTAAGCTCAGAGGTGCCACTCACCCAGAGTCAGCAACTGTTTACGGTTCACCCTGACAGTGGCTTTGGCTCCGTGTCACATGTGCCTGAAAAAGGACCTGTGACAGTGGCGGCCCAGGTGCCCATAGCCTGTGGTTTCCCAAGGACAGGGCCCAGGGTGGGGCAGCCAGAGGAACAGCCGCCAGTCACTCTGGCAGGGCTGGGGCTGGACGGAGTTGTCTTTAATTGCCTGGTGGCTGGTTGTCATCTCTGAGACAGTGTCGGGTGACAGCTGGCTGGAGTAATGACGAGATTAAGTACAGAGTCCCGTCTACTCCAGGATCCTGGAATGCTTCACTTATTTCCTCAATGTTCATTAATGAGGAAGGAAGTCAGAGTCCATCTCTCAGGTTTGGTGTCGATGCCGGGAATCACTTCTGCTGGAGTGCAAACAGGGATGGTGTCCTTCAACCACGTAAAGCACGAGGCGGCAGGCAGATGACGCGTCTGCAGGGGCGCTGTTTGTTTGCTGGCGTTCCTGCCTGTGAGTGTCTGCAGGGTCCCGCAGCTCCAGGATGTCGGTCCCATTTCCTCAGTGACGTCATCGGAGAGCGTGTGGACCTGCTAATAGGAACCCGACTCCTTTCAGTCTCGCAGCGTGTTCCGGCTGCAGAATGGAGCAGGCGGGAGTCAGTCTGCGACACCTGGTGTGGGTGCGAGAGAAAGCCGGGCCTGTGCAGCCACGCGGCACATCCTCAGTGAGCAACGCAGAGACGCCGCCAGTGCTGGGGCCGTGAGAGCCCCGGGCCCAGGGGCGCTCCGCTCAGATTCCCATGCTCACCTCGCTCCGCGCCCCTGCCGCTCTGGCCGTGTAGCACAAGTGAGGAGGAGAGGCTTGGAGGACGAGTACCGTGTCCAAAGGCGGGGTTCACGCCTGGTCTCCTGCATCCGAGCTCCTCTCTGATGACCGAGTGTGTGACCTCTGCTGCTCTGCTTCTTTTGTGGGCACTGGTAGTGGGGGGCACTCACGGGGCGGGGGGGCACGGGGAAGGAAACAAAGAAGAAAGTGAGGGTGGAGTCAGGCGTGGCCCTGCAAGGGGGGTTGGAGTCGAGGGAGAGATGGTGACATCAGGGAGAGGCTGTCACCTCGCTGGCAGCGTGAGCTCAGACAGGGCTCAGCCGTGGAAAGTTTGGGCAAAATCGAGAAGCAGACAGCTGAGACTCTCGGACGGGAGGGGCTGATGCCTGTGGTCCAGGACGCGGGGGCTGCCTGGTTACCCAGGGTCCTCCGGCAACGCCCCAGCAGCAGCAGGAGGGGCTGGTTCTCACACACCTGCCGTCCGCGTGGCACACCCTTCTGTGATAGGGACAGTCGCTTTGAGGGGACTTACCATGCAGAAGAGGCTGCGTCATCTTTTAAATCTGGAATCCGGATTCCCCTCTGCTAGGTGTCGGGCACCACAGGCCGGAGGGTTCTGAGTGTCAGTTACACTCGGAGGGGCTGCAGCCTCCGGAGCACACACTCACGGCGGTGGGGCGGGGCCTGGCACGCCCCAGGCTCGCTCTCAGCCCCAATGCCTGGCGGACATACATCTTCAGGTTTTCCAGTGCGTCCCTCTCTGGTTTTTAAGGAACAGTCTCCAAAGGGACCCGTAGTTACGGATCCACGGATGACATGTGGCTGGTCCGAGGCCCAGGGACCGGCTGCTGGGGCCTCACGCCTATTGTGTGCTGTTTGTGTTTAGGGCCAGAGAACCGGTTTTCCTTTCCCACATCTCTGCCCCAGTAACACGAAGAACTTGGGGTAGGATCCAAATCCCCCCTAAAGAAGTCAGCTCAGAAAGCGTGGTGGCTGTATGGCCACAGGGATTTCTGGTGGCAGTTCAGGGGTTTTTGGTGGACACGAGGCAGGTTCCCGTCAGGTCCCTGAATTTCATGCCAGGGAAAGAATTGCAGAACGGTTTGGAAGATGTCTCCGAAACGAGACGACTTTGAAATGAAACACACGCCGAGGACCGTGTTTTCCTGATTGTCAGTCACGCTAATTGCGCTTTGCTCTGAAGCCCTGTCAGGCGAGAGGGACGGCCTGCCTGCCGCTGGGGATGCGACAGGCTCCCTCCCGGCAGGGGGCTGCTGTAATTGGCAGCCCTGTGCTCCGCACTGGAGGGCAGTTCTCCAGGAAAAAACACTGTGTTAACAAGACTTTACAAATCTGACATATGGCGTCCTATCTGAAATGACCAACAGAACCCCGCCTCTCCCCAATTGCTTGTCACCGGGAAGGACCGCAGGGGAGTCGGAGAAACGCAGTAAATGGCCCCACAGTTCTTCGGGGGACAGTAAGTCCGTGACTGTAAGAAAAGGCCTGAGAATAATAACCAACGGTCAGACACTGTGTGTGGCCGTGCTCCAGAGACTGAAAAGATGGCAGCAGACGCCTCACCTGGGACACAGGGCTTCCTCGGCGACCAGTGGAAGCACGGGCTCAGGTCCCGGGAGGAGCCAGCCCGGCCACAGTGATGTCTCAGCCTGGAGCAAAGCCATGTGAGCTGGTGGCCTTGGGCCCAAGTCAGGAACAAGGCTTGTGGTGCCAGGCACCCGCCACACAGGACATGCTGGGCCACTGGTCAGCACTTGCCCTATTTTCTCCCCCCATAAACACCCAGCAATGGAGCTTCGATGGACGTATCTGGGAGACACACACGCTGAAGTGACCTTGGTAACAAAAAGAACTTTAGATTCTGTTTCACAATTTTTCTAAAATTTATTTTTAGGGAGATGAAGAGAGTGTGAGAGAAACATTGCTGTGTGGTTGCCTCTCACACACCCCGACCAGGGACTTGGCCCGCACCCCAGACATGTGCCCTGACTGGGACTTGAACCTGTAACCTTTCGCTTTGCGAGACAACACACAACCCACCAAGGCACACCCGTCAGGGCCTGTTTTGCAATTTTCAAGCTTAGTTTCTGTAACGGGTTGAAGTGTGTCCCCTAGAAAAGGCCGTGTTTAAGTCCTGACCCCAAGTCCCTTCAAACGGGACCTTGTGGGAAAGAGGTCTCCATGGGGCAGAGGAGTTAAAGTGAGGCCGTGAGATGGGCCCAAGTGCAGCAGACTGACGTCCTGGGAGAGCGGGAAGCCGGGTGTGGAGGGACGATGCCGTGGAGACATGTGGGGACACTGTCAAGATGGCGGCGAGGCATCTGCACGCCAAGGTCATCGGTGGCCCTCAGAGGCTGGGCAGGAACCGTGCTCAGCGGGGCCTCGGCCCAGCAGTGCCTTCGTTCCCGACTCTGGCCCCAGGATGGCGAGGTGTCCTCTCCTTTTTTAAGTCACTCAGGCTGGAACTTTACAGATGAGGGGCTGGCATGTCCTGGCAGCCCTGGGGGCTGTGGGGGTTTCTGGAAGACTGCATTTGTGTGAGTGCTAAGCAGCGTTCCCCAGGCTCCGTCCCCGGGCAGCCAGGGTGGCCTGCCTCTGTCACTGGCCTCTCTGTGCCCTGAGTCTCCCTTCTGCTTTCTCGGGATGGGTCTTTCCGGGTCCCAGGCAAAACGGCCCCTGGCCCTGTCCCCAGGTCGGGAATGTGCATTTGCAGCAGTTCCAAGGGATTTGTAAAGGTAACGCGTTGGGTGCGAATCGATCTCACATGCCAGCTGCGCACAGAGGCTCGGGAAAGGGGAGGATGCAGACTGAGACGGAAACACGGCGGCTCCGAGGTCAGACCCTGGACGGAGGGCAAAGACAGAAACACACGGCAAGTCCTTTCCCCAAACCGTTCACACTGGAGCGTGACGCTGGCCTGTTCTCAAGATGCCGTCGTGGAGAGAAGTCTGGGTGGAAGTTAAAATGCTCGCAGGGCCGTTAGCAAGGTGGAAACCAGCGGGGCTCCCTGCCCCCACCTGCCCCTGTGGGTAGGCCGGCTGCCACCAGTGACTTCAGCTCTGATGGCCACGCTCCCAGGCGTCCTTTCCTCCACCCACCTGCCCATGGGGCCCCTGCCTGGGGCTCCAAGCCCGAGGCCACCAGCGGACCTGCACTCTCGGACCCTCGGGCTCTGCTAAGCAGGCCCTGGGGACCCCCAACCACGCTGGGCGGCAGGACCTCGAGCTGGTGTTTCCTTTAATTGACTGACCTCGGTGCCACGGTTCAGAACGGCCGTCGCCCACGCG
Organism: Tonatia bakeri; assembly: GCA_004024845.1. Classification (NCBI taxonomy): domain Eukaryota; kingdom Metazoa; phylum Chordata; class Mammalia; order Chiroptera; family Phyllostomidae; genus Tonatia; species Tonatia bakeri. The sequence continues at coordinate 123,172 of PVIA01004959.1, forward strand.
TGCCCTCCCGCTGGAGCTTCCAGTGACCTTTCTCTGGCCCTCGCACGTGTGGCCGCGACCGTGCAAACGGCGTTTGGAAGACGAGCAAATTCAATAACTCGGCCGCCGAGGCACTGCAGCGCCATTCATCAAACTGGGACCAGAGCACGCTGTCTCGCTCAGTCCTGTTTTCCACCGCCAGGCATTTGGGGAGAGTCGGTAATCAGCTTAGGAATGATTAAATTGGAATTTGTAACACTTCCCATTATTAAACCTTCCATCTTCATTACTGCAGCTTAATGATTACATCACGGCTGAGAAAAACAGATTACGGGTCAGGGGCATCGTTGGGAAAGCTGCAGCCACACGCTGCAAAACGCCGGCAAACTGTCAAAAACACCGAGTCCCCAGTGCAGCGCGTGGCTGCAGGAAGGATGACGCCCACAGGGGACGCCGAGTCGCCATCCCTGTCGGTGCAAATAGGCAGTGAGACTCGGCCTTGCCCGCGCCCTGCTCTTCCTGAGCAGACTGAGGTGGGTGAGTGGATGGTGACTGGGGCCTTCCCCGGCGCTGGACAAACACAGGGTGGGCTCTGATCCAGGGAGCAGGCCCCAAGCCTCACTGGGCCCTTCAGTAGACAGGGGGCGGGGGCGAGGCGGGGGATGGGGGCGGGGCCAGGGACCGGGTGGGGCCATACTCCTGCAGAAGGATCTTCCAAGGCTCCCCAGGTCCCTTGTCCCTTTCTCGCTGTGAGAGAATTTCTTTTGCAATGCCCTTTTCTCACTTAAGCCCTCAGCCGTCGCACCACCACCCAGGCCACAGAGACGACCACCGGGCAGGACTTGCAGCCCCTCAGAGCCGACATCCTGTGGGGTCTTGCCATGGGCAGCCAAGAAATCGCAGGAAGTGGAGGAGGCAGGAGGCACGTGGGAAGCACAGAGGGAATGACCGGATGTGGGGCTGAGGGGCCCATTCATGCACCACAGAAATGCCAAGGGCAGTGATGGCGTGGTGACAACGGCAGAGCCAGGGATGCACACAGACGCCCAAGCTCCTCTAGGTCCCAAAGGAAGCCTGGTCTTCCTCCCCGTCCAGATGACGGGATGGAGGCCCGGAGAAGTCACTAGCTGCCTGGCGGGCAGGGAAGGCAGCCCCCATGCGCCTGCCAGTGGGCCCTGCCTGGTGTGGGCCCTGCCTGGTGTTGGGCCCTCCAGGGACTGGGGTGGCCCGGGATGGGGAAAGAACGTCGCAGATGTGACCTATGCCCCGTGTGAGGTTAGGGGGTAAGATCCTGAGGCCTCTGCTATGGAGCTCGCTCCCTGTCTCCTTCGTGGACAGCCCGCTCTCGAGGAAGCTGGCTTGATGTGCGACCTGCGTGGTGAAGCCCGAGGCCCCGTCCCAGCTGCGGGAGGAACTGGGGCTGGGCCTGCTGCCAGTGGCCGTCAGATGTTGGAGCAGGGGGCCGTGCAGCAGCAGCAGGTGACTGACGCACAAGTCACACGAAGCGTGTGACAGGCTTCTCGCTCCCGAGCATGAGCCCCGACACCTCTCTCCTCTCACGTCCTGGGGGTGCATTTTGACCGCACCACAAACAGTGAGCTCGCAGTCTCGGGTGCTTGGTAGCATTTCATTTTTCCTGCCGCTTCCTGAGGTCTTGGTCGGGTCCCAACTCACTGGTAGCAGAAATGTCCCTTTTAAACTAAGAGACCATGAAAAACGGTGTGTGCTTTTTTAATGCAGACACTCACAGATATGTAGCTAGCGTGCAGAGGACGACAGCGAAATAAAGTCCATTTCAGGGGAATTGGCAGGCAATCGGATGTGTGCCAGCCTACCTGTCTCCCCTCGCAACGTGCAGGACACTTGGAAACACTTACAGGCAGGGCAAGGATGATAAAAACCTCTAATTACGACCGAAAGGCGCCTGTAGCATCTCTGTTAAGTGATCAGCAGCGTGTCTGGCAGGGCTGCCTGTGACTCACTGTTTCCAGTTTCTCTAAGTGAATTTCACTGAGGTCGGTGCCAGCACGCGGCATAGACGGAGCCGAGCAGCTTCCGTGCGAGAACTTCATCTTCATCATGGAGGTCAGCGGGTCGGCTGATGGACGTGGGGAGTGGTGCTGGCTGTGGGCCCAGAGGTGCCGGTGGCCGGAACAGGCAGCAGCTGGCATCCGACTCCGCTGGGCGGTAACTCGAGCTCTGTGGCCTGTGCAGGAGCCATGATGGCACAGGTGGGGTGACAGCCACGCATGAGGGCACAGCGGCTCCCACACGGCAGAGGAGTGTCAGGCAGAAGGAGAACAGGAGTAGTGACACCCACCCACCGCACGTTTGCTCACAGAGCTTCCGTCTGGGTGACGAGAGGCTTTGCAAGTAGATTGTACAGCAGTGCGAACACACAAGCGTTGAAGTGGTAAACGTTGAGTCATACATTTTGCCACAGAGAAAGAGAGAGAGAGAGAGAGAGAGAGAGTGAAGGAAGGAAGGAAGGAAGGAAGGAA
>PVIA01004960.1:0-125480 GCA_004024845.1 Tonatia bakeri
AAATCGGCCTACTTTTACTAATTCAGAAATATAAATAGATATGTACAGAAATGAAGTTACAGAGCTATCTTAACTTTAACAAAATCAAAATCTATACAGTCTATTGAAATATTTAAATAACTTTTATCAAGTGGCCTCTCAATACCAGTTTTATAATTGATGCCCAGGCCTTTGTTATTTCCAATGATTTGTAGAATTTTGCATTGCATTTAATGTCTAATAAGCAACTTTGCAATTGAGTTAATGTGTTTCCAGAGGTAAAATTTTGTGGCACTCTAATTACAGTAAATATTATTTTGATCAAGTAAATTCTTCCTTTAACACATACTGTGTTTATCCCAACATTAAATATCACCTGTAAATCTTGGTTAACTTACTGCTTCCTTAAAGTTTTTATCAGCGCTAGTAAGTAACCTTTTAAAATATTAAATTTAGAATTTTGAACTTCTACATGAAGGCATGAGAGATTTCTGTTATCCCTTTAACTTCGTTCAACAGGCTTAAAATGAGAAACAGTTTTGATTAATCCTTTGTGGTCTTTTAGGACTTCAAAACAGAGAAAGAAATTTTCAAATCATCTGATAGTTCCATTGAGCATTTAATTCTATTTAAACATATAAAAATATATTTAATCCCAATTCTGTAAGGTGTGAAATATATGGGAAGTTTTCACACAGGAGAAAAAGTAAACAGAATAATATGCACATTTTAAACTTTTAAACTTTTAAAATGTATTAGTAAGAGCTAATTTCCTCAAGTGTTAAACATATATACAACATAAAACACCCAAATAGTAAAACCATTCCACATGCTTTAGTAGAAACTTAAAATTGAAAACTTTTTTACCTGGAAATCTAAACTAAGTAGGCTTTGCTTGGTGTCATTTAAGTCTCCAGCTGAAAATGAAACAAAACCAGAGCTTTCTTTAAAACAAAGAACAGAATGGAACGTTAAAAAATGTTAACTGACTTCTTAGTAAACTCTGAAGTAACTGCTTCCCTAGGGGATAAATGCCTTTCAGTTCTTTGTGCAGAAAATCAGCCAAGGGAGTAACCAGGAAAAATGGTTACCAGGGGAAACAGTTTTTCTAAATCATAGGAAAAGTCGAAAGCAGCAGCGAAGGGAGAAAACAAATCACTTTAGTCTGTAGGCTGAGAAGGCAGAGTTGGAAGCACAAAAAAGAAACTTAATTGAGAAATCTGTGATTTTTATAGGCTATTTGCATAAAAATCCTTAACATTTATGCTAGCCTAAGGGATACCACCTGAGTTTTATCAGATTACTGAGATGCCATTATTGTCAAGTTAGAGGAACTACATTCCTGGAATGCCTTAAATTGAGTAATGTTAATTAACTCCCATCATCTCTGCCTCTACCCACCTGAATTTCACATGCAGTATTGTTAACAAAACATAAAGCCGGTAGTAATGTTATTGAAATTATGTAACTTTCCACCTTGAAGCAGTAACAGGAAAATATGTTAAGGGAGCTGTGAGGTTTCTGAAGGTCATGGTTACTCCGGCAAATTGATTAATGTACTTTACCTCCATTTCTTCATCTGCAAGTAAGCAGGTCAGAGGCAGGTCAGGGTTCCAGGCTCACATCATTGTTTACAGATGACTTTGGGTGAGTTACTACTATTTCTTTCTAAAGTTTTTTGGGGGGTTTTTTTTTTGTACATCAGGGATGATAATACCTGCCTTTCACATTTATGTGCAAATAAATGAATAACACATAAAGTGCCTATCATAGACTAGGTAATGATGTAATATTTATTATATCATTTATTTATTTAGTATATGTTTTTATTTTTTAAGTATATTTTATTGATTGTGCTATTACAGTTGTCCCATTTCTTTTTCTCCCCTATAATTCCCTCCTCCCTGCCCCTCCCCTCCCACCAGCATTTCCCCATCTTAGTTCATGTCCATGGCTCGTGCATATAAGTTCTTTGACTTCTCTATTTTCCAAACTGCTCTTAACCTCCTCCTGTCTATTTTGTACCTACCATTTATTCTATTTATTCCCTGTACCTTTCCCTCTATTCTCGCCCCTCCCCTGATAACTCTGCATGTGATCTCCATTTCTGCGATTCTGTTCCTGTTCTAGTTGTTTGCTTAGTTTGTTTTTATTTTGTTTTGTTTTATTTTGTTTTAGGTACGGTTGTTAATAGTTGTGAGTTTGTTGTCATTTTACTGTTCATAGTTTTTGATCTTCTATTTCTTAGGTAAGTCTCTTTAATATGTCATATAATAAGGGCTTGGTCATGATGAACTGCTTTAACTTGACCTTATCTGAGAAGCACTTTATCTGTCCTTCCATTCTAAATGATAGCTTTGCTGGATAGAGTCATCTTGGATGTAGGTCCTTGCCTTTCATTACTTGGAATACTTCTTTCTAGCCCCTTCTTGCCTGTAAGGTTTCTTTTGAGAAATCAGCTGATAGCCTAATGGGCACTCCTTTATAGGTAACTGTCTCCTTTTCTCTTGCTGCTTTTAAGAGTTTCTCCTTATCTTTCATCTTGGGTAATATAATTCTGATGTGCCTTGGTGTGTGCTTCCTTGTATCCAACTTCTTTGGGACTCCTGAGCTTCCTGGACTTCCTGAAATCTATTTTCTTTGCCAGATTGGGGAAGTTTTCCTTCATTATTTTGTCAAGTAATGAAGGAATGACTTCAATTTCTTGCTCTTCCTGTTCTCCTTATGACACCCCTGTGATTCAGATGTTGGAACATTTAAAGTTGTCCCAGAGGTCCCTAAACCTCTCCTCATTTTTTTAATTCTTGTTTCTTCATTCTGTTCTAGTTGAATGTTTATTTCTTCCTTCTGTTCCAAATCATTGATTTGAGTCCCAGTGTCCTTCCCATCACCGTTGGTTCCCTGTATATTTTCCTTTATTTCTCCTTCCATAGCCTTCACTTTTGCTTTATTTTGAGACCATACTGAAACATTTCTGTGAGCATCCTGCTTACTAGTGTTTTGAACTCTGCATCTAATAGGTTGGCTATCTCTTCATCATTTAGTTCTAGTTTTGGAGTTTTGATCTGTTCTTTCATTTGGACTGTATTTTTTTGTCTCAGCATACCTGTTACATTGTAAGGAGCAGAGCCTTAGGTATTTGCCAGGGCAGGACAACCCAGGTAGCTGTGTTGTGCCACTGTATATGGATGGGGAAGGGGTCCAAGAGGGAACAATGCCACTTGCTCAGCTCTCAGCCAGCTTTGAGTCACTTCCCCCACTACCTACAAGCAAATTGGACCCTCCTAGTGCTGATTCTCGGATTAGTAGTTTTGTTTTTGTTGGAGACCCCTCGTGGATCTGTCCGACAAACTCTCCTGTGAGGCTGGGAGTCTCTGCCACTGGGGCAGTCCTTGAATACTTTCACAGCCAGAGGTTTTGACATGTTCTCTTCCCTCACTGGAACCATGGGTTGTGCAGTCCATCTCACTCCCTAGCTCTTCCTCCCAGCTTATCTGCACACAAACGTGAGACCTCCTGCTCCACCACCTGCTGCCTTGCCTGCCTGGTCCTCCTTCCACTGCCTTACCATAAGTCCTCTCTTCCTCAGCTGCCCATCTCTGCCTCTCCTACCAGTATGAAGAAATATTTCTTTCTTTAACTCCTCAGTTGTCAGACTTCCATACAGTTCAATTTTCTGGCAGTTCTGGTTATTTTTTGTTTTTAAATTTGTTGTTATCCTTCTTTTGGTTGTACAAGGAGGCAAAGTGTATCTACTTATGCCTCTATCTTGGCTGGAAGTCCAAGATTCTTGTAAAATTTCCCTTCTTCACTGATACCCAAGCCTCTGAGGGCATCTCAGCAGGGATGGTGGACATGGGTGCCTTCCCAGGTTAATCTGTTAGAGCAGGAATATTCTCAGTAGGTGAAGGTCATTAATTTTTGGTGAAAATTGTTCATACCCTCAGTGATCCAGGATAAAGACAATGCAGAGGAGGCTCTGAGAAGCAGCCATGTTGTCCTGCTGCTACTCTGGGTTCTTTTCTCAGGTGAGGTTATTGCTCAGGAGTCAAGTCTGCATTTTGATGATGTGCCTTCAAAGATGTCAACACAGCTCCTTCATCACCTTCCATCACACTCATAAGCAGAAGGACCTAGAAATGCTGAAAAAGCTACTGCCTCCACTGTAGGAAACGCAAGTTGGGGGATTTCTACGCCTTTGTTGTCCTTAGGCTTCACACATGTGGCAACATGGTTTGACCTCCTCAGTTTCAAACTAGAAAGATCGAAACCAGGAAGGCCAGCATACCCTTCCATACTCCATAGCCACTTCCCAATATCTATTTTTAAAATTCTTATTATTCTACCTCAGGTGTCCATTTATTTGACAGTTAAGAGCCACATTTTTGTTTTCCCAAAATCTTAAAATGGCTTGGACAGATCAAATCAAGATGGTGAACTAAACACATGGGCCATCCAAATTCCTAAAAAATAACAGAAAGTACATTTGTTTTAAAAAATGTAACACTGCATTACAAAATAATTAGTACTGTTAGAAGACAAGAAATTCTGAGAAATTTCTTTTTTTTTTTTTATTGTTATTCAAGTACATTTGTCTCCATTTTCCTCCCACCACTCCCACAAACTCCAGCCATCTGCACTTCCCACCCTTGATTTTTTCTCACTTTGGTTTTGTCTGTGTGTCCTTTAGAGATGTTCCTGATAACCCTTTCCCTTATAACCCCATTATCCACTCCCACCTCCCCTGTGCTTACTGTCAGTTTGTTCTTAATTTCAGTGTCTCTAGTTATATTTTGCTTGTCTGTGGGTGTTGTTAATTATGTTCCTTCTTTGTTTGTGCTGCGTAGTATTCCATCGTATAAATGTACCATAGATTTTTCATCCATTCATTTACTGATGGGCACTTAGGTTGCTTCTAGCACTTGGCTGTTGTAAATTGTGCTGCCATGAACATTGGGGTGCATAGGTTCTTTTGGACTGGTGTTTCAGGGTTCTTAGGGTATAATTCCAGCAGTAGAATTTCTGGGTCAAAAGGCAATTCCAATTTTAGTTTTCTGAGGAAATCCCATACTATTTTCCACAGTGGCTGCACCAGTCTGCATTCCCACCAGCAGTGCCTTAGGGTTTCATTTCCTCTACATCCTCTCCAACACTTGTTTTTTTATTTGTTTAGGGTGGCCATTCTAACATATGAAGTGGTATCTCACTGTGGTTTTAATTTGCATCTCTCTGATGGGTAGGGATTGTGAACATCTTTTCATAGATCTCTGGGCTCTCTGTATTGTTCTCCTTGGAGAAGTGTCTGTTCAAGTCCTTTGCCTATTTTTTAATTGGGTTTTTTGTCTCCTCGGAGTACAGTCATATGAGTTCTTTATATATTTTGGGTATCAACCCTTCTCTGAGGTATCATTGGCAAATGTGTTTTCCCATACAGTTGGTCCTCTTTTCATTTTATTGTTGTTTTCTTTAGCTATGCAGAAGATTTTTATTTTGATGAAATCCCATTTGTTTATTCTTTCCTTTATGCCCCTTGCTCTAGGGGCCATATGAGTGAAAATTTTACTGCATGGAATATCTGAGATTTTTCTGCATATGTTCTCTTCTAGGATTCTTAATGTGTGAGGACTTATATTTAAGTCTTCTATCCATCTTGAACTTATTTTGGTGTATGGTGTAAGTTGGTGATCAAGTTTCATTTTTATGCAGGTCCAGATCTCCCAACACCATTTGTTGAAGAAGCTAGTATTACTCCATTTTATGCTTCTTTCCCCTTTGTCAAATATTAATTGACCATAGAGCCTTGTGTTTATTTCTGGGCTCTCTATTCTGTTCCATTGGTCTCTGTGTCTGTTCTTATGCCAGTACCGGGCTATTTTGATTGCAGTGGCCTGGTAATACAGTTTGATATCAGGTATTGTAATCCCTCCTACTTTGTTCTTTCTCAAAATTGTTGCAGCTATTCGGGGTCATTTATGGCTCCATATAAATTTTTGAAATGTTTGTTCTATATCTGTGAAATATGTCATTGGTACTTTAATAGAGATTGCGTTGAATCTATAAATTGCTTTGGGTAATATAGACATTTTGATGATTCTTCCAATCTATAAACATGATTAATTCTTCCAATCCATGAACATGGTACATGCATCCATTTGTTTGTGTCTTCCTTAATTTCTTTCTTCAGTGTTGTATAGTTTTCTGAGTACAGGCATTTTACCTACTTGATTAAGTTTATTCGTACATACTTTATTTATCTTGTTCCTGTGTCAGTGGGAATTTTTTCCTGATTTCTGTTTCTGATATTTCATTGTTGGTATACAAAAATGCCTTTGATTTCTGAATATTGACTTTTTACCCTGCTATTTTGCCAAATTCACTTATTAGGTTTAGTATTTTTTTGGCGGAATCTATAGGATTTTCTATGTACGCAAACATGTCATCTGCAAACAATGACAGTTTTGCTTCCTCCTTTCCAATTAGGATGCCTTTTATTTCTTTTTCTTTTCTGATTGGTGTGGCTAGGACTTACAATACTATATGTTGAACAGAAGTGGTGAAAGTGGACAACCTTGTCTTGTTCCTGATCTTAGTGGTATAATTTTTAGTTTTTGCCCATTGAATATGATGTTGGCTGTAGGTTTCTTGTATATGGTCTTTATTATGTTGAGGTATGCTCCCTCTATTTCCACTTTGCTAAGTGTTTTTATCATAAATGGGTGCTATACCTTGTCAAATGCTTTTTCAGCATCTTTTGATGTGATCATGTGATTTTTGTCTTTCCTTCCATTTATGTGATGTATTACGTTTATTGATTTGCAAATATTGTACTATCCTTGCATCCCTGGGATGAATCCCACTTGGTCATGGTGTATGATCTTTTTAATGTATTTCTGGGTGTGGTTTGCCAATAATTTGTTGAGAATTTTAGTGTCTATGTTCATTAGCAATATTGGCCTGCAGTTTTCTTTCTTTGTTCTGTCTTTTTCTATGTTTGGGCTTAGGATGATTGATGCTGGCTTCATAAAAAGAGTTTCGGAGTCTTCCGTCTTCTTGAGGTTTCTGGAATAGTCTGTGAAAGATAAGGATTAGCTCTTGCTTAAATGTTTTGTGAAATTCTCGTGTGAAACCATCTGGTCCAGGTCTTTTGTGTGTTGGGAGTTTTTTGATTACTGCTTCAATTTCTTCAGCTGATACTGGTCAGTTAAGGCTTTCTGCTTCTTCTTCATTCACTTTTGGGAGATTATATTTTTTTAGAAACTTGTCCCTCTCGCCCAGGTTTTCAAATTTCTTGCCATATAGTTCTTTGTAGTAACTTCTTACAGTCCTTTGTATTTCTGTGGTGTCAGTTGTAATCTCTCCTCTTTCCTTTCTGATTGTGTTTATTTGGGTCCTCTCTCTTTTTTTCTTGATGAGTCTGCTTAAGGGCTTGTTCATTTTGTTTATCTTTTCAACGAACCAGCTCCTGGATTTATTGATCCTTCAAATTGTGCTTTTCATCTGTATGTTGTTTAATTCTGCTTTTATCTTCATTATTTCCTTTCTTCTAGTTGTTCTGGGCTGTCTTTGCTGTTCTTCCTGCAGTTCTTACAGAGGTAGGGTTAGGTCCTTTATTTGAAATGTTTCTATCTTTTTAGGTAGACCTGTATTGCTATGAAATTCCCTCTCAGGACTGCCTTTGCTGTGTCCCGTAAGTTTTGGACTGTTTTGAGTTCATTTTCATTTGTTTCCAGAAACTTTTTGATTTCTTCCTTAATCTCATTCTTTAGCCATTCATTGTTTAATAGCATGTTATTCAGTCTCCATGAGTTTGAATGTTTGAGATTTTTACTTCGGGTTGGTTTCTAGTTTCAGTCCCTTGTGGTCAGAGAAAGTGCTTGATATGATTTCAATTTTCCTGAATTTGTTGAGGCTTGTTTTGTGTTCTGTCATGTGGTCTATCTTTGAAAATGTTCCATGTGCATTTGAAAAGAATGTGAACTTTGCTTCTTTGGGATGAGTGGTTATATATATATATATATATATATATATATCAGTTAAGTCCATTTGATCCAGGATATTGTTCAATATTGTAATATCTTTGTTTATATTTTGTTTGGAAAATCTATCCATTTTTGACAGTGGGGTATTAAAATCCCCTACTATAATTGTGGTGCTGTCATTATCTTTCTTGAAGTCTTCCAAGATTTTCCTTATATATTTGCGTGCTCCTATGTTGGGTGCTTATATATTTATAACATTTACATCTTCTTGATGGATTCTTCCCTTAAGTATTATGAAGGGTCTGTTTTTATGGCCCTTGTTTTGAAGTCTAATTTGTCTTATGTGAGTATTGCTACGTCAGCTTCTTTTTTCTATCCATTTGCTTGGAATATTTTTCTTCAGCCCTTCTCTTTTAGTCTGTATAGGTCTTTTGTCCTGAGGTGGGTCTCCTGTAATTAGCATATGTGTGTGTCATGAATCCTTATCCATTCGGCTCTTCTATGTCTTGTGATTGGAGCATTTAAAGCATTTACATTGAATGTTATTATTGATAGGTACTCATTCATTGCCTTTTTACTTCCTTCATACCTGTGTTCCTCTCCGTTTTTCTTCTTTTTTTTTAAAGCAGTCCCTTTAACATCTCTTGCAGTGCTGGTTTGGTGGAGGTGTATTCTTTCAGCCTTCTATTGTCTGGGAAGCTCCTTATTTGGCCTTCCATTTTAATTGACTGTCTCACTGGATAGAATAGTCTTGGTTGCAGGCCTTCGGTTTTCGTTATTTGAAATATTCCTTGCCAATCTCTTCTGGCTTGGAGTGTTTCCATTGGGAAGTCAGCTGCTAGTCTTATTGGGGCTCCCTTGTATGTTACTTCCTATTTCTCCAATGCTGCATTTAAGATTCTCTCTTTCTCATGGAATTTAGCCATTTTAATTATGATGTGTCTTAGAGTGGGCCTCTTTGGGTTCTTCTTAATTGGGACCCTTTGTGCTTCCTGGATTTGTGTGACTTTTTTTTTTTTCATCATATTAGGGAAGCTTTCCATCATTATTTTCTCACACAGGTTTTCTATCCCTTGCTCTTCTTCTCCTTCTGTTATCACTATTGTATGGATATTACTATGTTTCATGTTGTCTTGCAGTTCCCTTAACACCTGTTTGTTATTTCTGAGTCTGTTTTCCTTTTCTTGCTCTTACTGGGTGTTTTTTTCTACCTTGTACTCTACCTCACTAATCCAATCCTCTGCTTCATCGAGCTTGCTTTTGTTTCCTTCTACTAAGTTCTTCAATTCAGAAATTGTTTTCTTCATTTCGTCTTGGCCCCTGTTGATAGCTTCTGTTTCCTTTTTCATGTTGCTATAGGTTGCAGTGAGTTCTTCATAGATTCCCTGTAGTTTTTGGTAATTCTCAGTGAGCTCATTGAGCTTTCTTCTAACCATTGCTCTGAACACAATATCTGATATTTGACTTGCCTCTGTTTTATTTAGCATTCTTTCTGAGGCTTCCTCCTTTCTTTTGGGGTTTGTTTCTTTGTCTCCTCATTGTTTGTGAAACTCCTGTTGTTAGCCTCTTCTTCTTAAATTGATCTGTTCTGACTCCCTGAGTTTGTGGTGTGAATTTCTTTGGTAGACCTGTGATATGCAGTGGTACAGTCTGCTTGATCTCCTGAATTTGGTGCTCTTGGGATGCCTTTTATGTTGGCTCTCTAGATGTATTTGAGTTTTGATTGTTGTTGGATCGTTCTTAGTGGGTCCTTCCCTCCAGGTGGTTGACTGGGAGTCCCTCTGCCCATCATGTCTTGTATGCTATTATGCAAGTGCTGCCAGAAGAAACCCACAAAGCCCAGGAAACAAAGCCACATCCACAAAAATATCTCCCCTCCCCACCACAATCTCAGTATCAACAGCAAGTGAACCAGTATTAATAAGGGTGTAAAGAGATTAAGACTATTATAAGAAAGGGGAGAAATTAACTATAGTGTATATTCTGGTAACTTAATATGCACAAACTTTCTACACAAGAAAGGAATGTTCAAAAACTATGCAGGAAAGAAAATATCACTGCTCATGGAGAAGACCCCAGTGGATTTTATCTTGGTAGCGTTTAGTATTTTCCACTGTTTTTTTCTTTCTAGTTCTGCCTCTGTTTGTGTCAGATGTTGACCCCATCTGACCTTAGGCAGCCTGCTGTGAGACTGCCAGAGATATGTTGTCTACAGTTGTCTCCTTCAGTCGTTAATTAGTCACTTTGCCCTTAGCAGTCAGGCTGAAGCCCCTCAGGGCAGGGCAGAATTCTTCTTGGGGTTGGCGATATTGTTACTACTCAAGCTGCTGCTCCCCAGAGGATAGTGGTCTACCTGTACACAATGGCACCGCCATTTGCATGGATGACTTGGCACCACGTTTCCTGTGGCTCCTCTCTCTGCACTCTCCTCAAAGCTTCTGTCCCCAGTCTCTCCTCAGGTGTCTCCAGCCCACTCTGCTGCCTGCTTTTGCCAGAACCCCAGGGAAGTGACAGGAAATGAAAATTTGTGTGTTAGCCCTTTAAGAGGCTCTGCATCTCCAGCCATCCGTCTCTGGCAGAGAGCAACCTTGCCGCTTTTTCCTGCCAGTTTTTATCTGTGTACTTTTTGGGCTCTGGTGTTCTAGGCTGGGGATCCCAGCTTAGGGTTTAGACCCCATTCTTCGATGGGGATCCAACCTGGCACTTAATTATCCCTCTGGCGCTGTCATCTGTGGGTTCTTTCAAGTCTCCACCACACTCTTTACCAGACAGGTTGTGCTGAAGCTGGTTCTTCTGTCTGTCCCAGGTTAGAAGGTTTCTCTCTCGGTATTGTTCAGTTGTTTGTTCTGGGTTATTTCTCCACAATTTAATTGTAATTCCAGATTGGTTCTGGGGGAGGTTAGTGTGGCTTCCAGTCATTTCTCTGCCATCTTGCCTCTCAAATTTCTTAAAGATTAAAGGCACATAGGCTCTTTCTGATGGACCACACTACAGCCCAAAATATGTGTGGGAGAGGATAGGTCTTTGGGTGTTCCAGGTTTAGAAATTATAGATTATAGGAATGGTGAGATTTGTTGGAAAACTACAATTAAGAGTAGCAGGGCAAATGACCCTAAGTGTCTGATGTCTCCATGATTTGTTCCAAGTATTAGGCATTTGCCCCCAAATTGAACCCATGTTTTTAGCCAGCCACTTGGCCTTAGGTGACTGCTGGAACAAGAAGGCCCAGTGTTCAAAAACCAAACTCACTACAGTACAACACAGTACAAGCACAAAGTTGACCATCTCCACCCACCTGTTCAGAGCTTTTGGTCAGTGTGTTAACCCTGTATTCTCAGTCATAAGTAGATACCTCAGTATTACCAAATGTTTGGGAAGCTTCTAACATTGAAAATAATAATCACCCTCACCTCTCTCCCCCAAAATACATACACACAATCAGAAAGGGTAAGAACTAAATGAATATACAACTGGGAGAATTCCTTCTTTTTTTTCATGGTTACAGTGCTTGAAAATGCTTTTCTACAGGCATACCTGTGCTGAGAAAGATGTGTTTCTATAATGGATTCTACAATGTTAGTTGGAGACTAAATCAAAAATGAAGTGCCACTACACACCTGCTAGAATTATAGAAATCCAAAACACTGACAAAACCTAATGCTAGTGAGAATGTGGAACAATAAGAACTGTTATTCATTTCTGGTGGGAATGAAAAACAGTGCAGCCACTTTGGAAGAAAAATTGGCAATTTCCTAAAAAACTAAACATCCTCTTACCCTATAACCCACCAATTACATTCCTTGGTATTTTCCAAAATGGGTTGAAAACTTATGTCCACACAAAAACCTGTACACAAATGTTTAAAGCAGCTTTATCTATAATTACCAAAACTTAGAAACAATCAAGATGTCCTTTAGACATCAACATGGATAAACTGTTGTACGTCCAGAAAATGGAATATTATTCAGTGCTAAAAAGAGATGGGCTATCAAGCCATCAAAAGACATGGAGGAACCTGAACCGCATATTCCTAAATGAAAGAAGCCAGTCTTAAAAGGCTACATACCGTTCCAACTGTATGACATTCTGGAAAAGGCAAAACTTGGAGACATTAAAGAGATCAGAGAATTCTGGGGTTTGGGGAGAGGGAGGGGTAATGGGTGGAGCACAGAGGATTTTTAGGGCAGTGAAAATACTCTGTACGGTATTTTAATGATAGATACATGTGATTACACTGTTGTCTAAACCCACACAATGTGTAATACCTAGAGTGAACCCTAATGTGACTGTGGACTTGGGTAATTATGATGTGTCGGTGTCAGTTCGTCAGTTGTAACAAATGCACCATTATGGTGGTGGGGAATATTGATAATGAGGGAGATTGGAGGGGAAACAAGATAAAAGGGAAACTGGTGGTGTATGAGAAATCCCTGTACCTTCCTCTCAATTTTGCTGTGAATCTGAAACTGCTCTTTAATAAAATAGCATTTAAAAAATGTGGCCTGATTTAAAATACATATATTGCTTGAGAAGGAAAAAAAATGTTGCAAACATGCAGTGTTTAGGGCAAAGAGAAACTTTTATTTCTTTGAGGGCAGCTTAAAAACAGTCATACTGCACACCAGCTTTTCACTTCTAGGAATCCATTATAGAAACACATCTTTGTCAGCACATGTATGCCTGTACAAAAGCATTTTGAAGCATTGTAACCATGGAAAAAAGAAGGAATTTGCTCAGTTGTATATTCATATGGATCAGTGGGCTGCCATAAATCTATGGAGAGAGACTGAAGTAACTCTCTTATGCAGGCATGCAAAGTTATCCACAATATACCAAGAGGAAAAAAGAAATTTCAGACTGTACATATGCTATTTATTACCTTGCCTTCTTTTAATGTATACAGTTTAGCATCTCACTAGAAAAAGGTTGGAAGGATTAAGCAACAAACCGTTAATAGTGGTTATCTTAGTGATGGAATTATGGGGGGAATTTACTATGTAAATCTATATTTTTATAATGTTTTGAGCTTTTTATAACCAGATCAGAAAATGAGTAACTTTTTAAAGAGAAATTAAACAATTAGAAAAAAATAAGTTAAAAGTACCAGCATAGAGGAGTAGCATCAGTCACCATGTCCTGATTGACAAGGTTGCAGAGGGTCAGGTTGTATAGTTTCTGAGATCCCTGCTGTAAAATTTTGTGGTTGGATGGACTGTTACATGACTTCCTCCTCAGAAACTATTGTAACAGCAGTAGTACATGGAAAATGCTAGTATTAGAGAGTTCTTCTTTTTTTCTCTTTTTATTACAGAGGTAGCTATGTCCTGACACTCAGCTCTGACATCTCTGCAGAGTTTATTTTGGGTCCTCAGTACCCAGGCCACACGGCAGCCAGTGCAGGTTTCAGCTCCACAAAGTGTTTGGGTATAGTATCTTTACTTCAGTGGTATAGAGCACCCAGGAGTTAGTTTTCTTTTAAGTATAGTTGCTTTCCACATGACAACTTTGTAGATAATACCCAGATAAAGCCAAATTTTGGAAATTTTAAGTAGTGCCCCCTCAGTAATGGAAGTCCTACATATTTTGTCTGAATCGCTGCCACCTCTTGCTATAGTCAAACTTCTTTTCAGCTAATTCACACTGAAGTATGGCATTTGCTTTATTTACCCTCTTAAAGGAATACTAATATTTAAGTGGAGTACTGATGTATAAAATATGCCATCCCTCTATCAGTGGACATTTGGGTTATTTATCCTTTTTGAGTTTGGGTACATGTTTTCAAATTGCTTTCAGAAAGATTCTAGTAATATACATTCCCACCAGAATATGTATAAAATGCCCATTTCCCTGCCATTTTATTTTTTAGATTATTATTTTTATATTTTTGAATAGGTAATACATGCTAAGTGGCATAAATTTTTAAAGTACACAGTTAAAATTTTCAGCTTTCTATTTCTAATGTTGGCAAATTCGTTGATTATACCAACCTTCTCATCAAAGACAACTAAAAAAGTTGGATCACTATAAAAATATTTTAAAATCATTAGTGACGACTCACTGCGCCCTGACCTAAGAGAGCCCATGAACAACTTTTTGCCCTGGGAGTGTTTACTAGAAATATTAAAAAGCAAAAATATCAATGAAAACCATTACACAGCTGACAAGATCAACATAGCTAAAAGCTGGGTCTAAAAAACTAATCAAAATTTTAGCAAAACTAATATGGGGAAGTAGGAAGAAGCACAGGTTAGAAAACTTGCTCACTACAGATTCTGAAACATTTATTTTATTTTTTTTTAAAGATTTTATTTATTTATTTTTAGAGAGAGAAGGGAGGGAGAAAGAGAGAGAGAGAAACATCAATGTGCAGTTGCTGGGGTCCGTGGCCTGCAACCCAGGCATGTGCCCTGACTGGGAATCGAACCTGTGATGCTTTGGTTCACAGCCCGCGCTCAATCCACTGAGCTACACCAGCCAGGGCAGATTCTGAAACATTTAAAAAATACAATAATATTATGAATAACTGTGCCAGAAAATTTATATGATATAGACAATTTCTAGAAAAATACAATTTAATAAAACTTTCAGAAGAAGAAAATAGAAAATCTGAATCATCTCTAACTATTAAGGAAATTGAATTCATAATTTCAAACCTTTCCACAAAGAATATTACAGGCCTGTATTATTTATTAGCAAATTCTATCAAGAATCTGTTAATGTCACATGTGGGCACAGGTAACCAGATTCTTAGTGATCACAAACAATGAATGAAACTGAACACACAGAGAGTTTATAGCAGAAAGAGAGAGAGCAGACTTACTAAGCATTAATACAGTCTACAGAACATGGGAGCAGGTCAACTCTGAGCAGAGATTGACCCTCAGTGGCAGGAGGGATTCTATTCTCAGAGGGAGGATATTTCCTGGCTCATTTTGGGGGACTTTTATTGTGCATGTACAAGTAGTTACCATATTTTGCCATGTATAATGTGCACCCATGTTTTTGTGTGCATCATACAGGGTATTATTATACCAATTATTAAACCCATGGTATGTAATCATTATACCCATGTATAATGCACATCCTTAGTTTTCCCTCAAAAATGTGGGCAAAAGAGTACACATTATACATGGCAAAATAAGGTATATTACTTTTAAACTACTGCACGTGCAGTCTCCCATGACTTTCCTTGATTGCCCACCACGGGAGGGGGTCCCGCAATGCTAATTTATTATAATGCTATTATAATGAAGCAGGGATCATGTAGCATTTTCTGCACAGGTGCAGTCATGATTCACCATGATTCAGTGCTTTTCTAGGGTCCCTGTCCTGTATTGATGTGCTTTGTCTTAGCACTAGGGCACCTCTGGAGTTTTCTCATTCCTGAGGAACTGCTCTTAGAACAGGGTTTCTCTTTATTCATGTCTTTTGTCTTAGTACAGGGACACCTCCAGAGTTTTCTCACTTCTGACTATCTCCTGCCTCTAAGGCCAGTGTGACTATCCTATAGCCTGTCAAGGACATTACAAGAAAGGAAAATTATAGCTCAGTCTCATTGATGAACATAGCTTTTTAAAAAATCAAATCAAACACACATACATAGGATAATGCATCATATCTACATTGGGTTTATTCAGGAAATACCTGGTTGATTTAAGAATGAAATGCAAACATTATATGATTATCTTAATGTTTAAAGAAGAAAGAAAGAAGGAAGAAAGGGGAATAGAAGAAGGAGGGAGGGCAGGCAGGCTTTTACCACACTAGAGTAAGAAGGGAACTCCTAAGTCTGACTATCTATAGAAAACAACATTCTTCCACTCCTAGCTTTAGACCCTAGAGAAGTGGAAACATATCTACATGAAAACGTGTACACAGATTTTGGACTTTATAGCTACACTATTCATAACAGCTCAAATGCTCATCAGCTGATAAATGGATAAATAAAACATGGAATACTATTCAGCAGTAAAGTGTTGAAATGTGCCATGACATGGATGAGCCTTGAAAACATTATGCTCAGTGCATGAAGCCAGTCACAAGGAGCCACATATTGTATGATTCCATTTATATGAAATGTCCAGAACAGGCAATCCTACAGAGGAGGAAAGCAGATGAGTGGTTGCTGGGGTGAGGCAGGTGGGAGTTGGAGCAGGATAGGGTATTACTGCTAATGGGTATGGGGTTTCTTTATGGGTGATCAAAATGTTCCCAAAATAGCTAGTGGTGATAGCTCTCAAGTATGAATATACTAAAGACCACTGAATTGTATACTTTAAAAGGATGAACTTTATGGTATTTAAATTATTTTCAGTAAAGCTGTTAAAAAAATACTCAATGGTGAAATACTGAAATATTTCCCTTTCTGGGAACAAGATAAGCAGACCCACAGTAGCTTCTAGCCAGTGCAGTGAAGCAAGAAAAAAAAACAAACAAACAGGGTAAGAACAAAATTTAAAATTTTTCTTAGTCTTACATTTATGATTGTATATATAAAAAATCTGAAATAACTTTCAGATACATTATTAAAACCATCTAAAGAGTTTTCTCATATACAACATGCAAAAATCAATCATATTTTTCTACAGTTAGAGAATGAAATCAAGGAAAATATGTATTTTAAGTATCAAATATATTTAAAAATATATCAAGTGCATAGGAATAATCTAACCAAAGATGAGCAAGATAAGTTAAGAGAAAATGTTGAGCGAAATTAGACTATACAGGGGAAGGAAACACTTGGGCCTGCAAAGATAGCATTTCTGCTTAAATTGATCCAACTTGATAGCAATTTCAATCAAAATTCTAACAGTTTAGCCTTGATTGGTGTGGCTCAGTGGGTTTGTCATCATCTCGCAAACTGAAAGATCACAGGTTCAAATCTGGGTCAGGGCACATGTCTGGGTTGCAGGCTGGGTCACCGCTTAGGGGTGTGCAAGAGGTGGCCAATCAATGTTTGTCTACCTCTCTTTCTCCTTCTCTTGTCTCCTCTCTAAAAATAAATAAATAAAATCTTTTAAAAAAATCCTAACAGTTTATACATAGTTTTGTTTTTTTGCTGGAATTTGACAAATTCTAAATATATATGGAAACACAAAGGCCAGAGAATAGTCAAGCCATTGCTGGAAAAAGAAGAAAAAAAACTTAAAGGAATTTCTGTCTTAAGTATTAACTCTTACTATAGAAAGCCATAGTAATTAAGACAGTTTGGTAATGACGTAAAGATGAACGATAAAGCAGTGGGGAAAAAAACCACAAAGGATTTGTTCACATTTGGCTGCTTGATTTAGGTTCTGCGAGGTGTGCCAGGTGTGGGGCATAACTTCTCTCACACCCTGAGCAGAGTTTGATCAGGGGAAGGCTTAGTAAAATGGCCCACATGGACTGTCAGAAGTGGGTTCTGTATCAGATTTTTTGTCCATGGGACCTCCAGTCCACAGCCCTCCCTTGAAGTTCCACATGCCTGGAACAGACCCTGAATCTCCATGCTGAGCATATCAGGCAGTGGACACATTGATTGGCTCCTCTGCATTACACCTGGGTGTAGGGACAAACTCTGGTGAACAAATAGGGTGACTTGAAGATGTCACGGTGCTGAAGTCTTAATAAGAGGGACCAATCTAGTGAAGTAGTATAGTTCCTTGTTTTTGAGAATTAAGTGTAAGAGATGACATTTGATATAGCATATGTTCCTGGGGCCTTGTCATTTCTTCATTTCAGCTTCGTTTGATTTCTTGTCCTGCTGTAGGAACATTCAGTCTGGGAAGCTGGAAAGGAAGAAGGAATTGAGGCAAGAGTACATCTGAAGGTTAACATATGATATTCCACATGTGCACAAGTTATTCATCAACTAGCAAACATTTAAATAAATACCTTGGGGTTCCATGATCTCACCTTGACAAGTATCCTTTATAATAACCTGAAAATCTGGGATCAAACACAATGGCTCAGAAGGAGCAGTTAATCCCTTTACCCCATACTGTGTGCCGTCCCAAGCTATGAGGTGCTTGTGTTGGCCCCTAGCCCATAATTCTAAGTTTCTCCTCAACTCCATGCAAGCAGACCCTTTGAACCTAGGGTTTGCTCAGCTAACATTGTGTTATGTCCTCAGGGCCACAGAGCCAGCCCTAGAAACAAGGCCACTTGGGCAGGGACCTCTGGGGTGTTACGCACTCAGAACATGACCTTTAAGGAGATGCACTTGCTGTGAGAGTTGGCGGGCACCTTGTTTAGTGGGGAGTGTAATGGCCAGAAGAAGGCAGCGTGGAGCCTGGTTTCAGAGACTCCCTCTCATCCAGGTCTAAGCGTGGGACTAGGATTGGAAGCCAGGAAGTGTCGTGAGTGGTAAACATAACGTTCTGGGGTAGAGCACTCTATAGAAGTATGGTAAGGACTTGGATGTGATAGTCTCATTGTGCTGCAGCTCAACTCCCCAAAATGATGTCCTTGAGACACATATGAAGGTTCATGTGATGCTGTATATTTCTAAATAAACTTAGCTCTTCAGATAAGGGAAACACTATCATAATTATAACAAAATCAAGGACACTTATGAAATAATATTTTGGAGGGATATAAAATGTACAGCAAATAAACATGTGAGAAGCAAGTAGGTTCTCTGTTGACTAAAGAGAGCATCTTCATGAACTTGTTCATGGGTCAGGAGGAGACCCTTAAGTTTACCAGTCTGGTCTTGGATATGAATTCACACCTTTCAGATGTCCATCCTTTTGGATTCATAACATACTTGAATGACTTGATTGTGTTGAGAGAGTGACATTGGACACCAGATGTTAAATGATGGCAGGCTGCTATTTAGAGAGATAATGGTGGAGCCTGTCCACAGCATCCTTTAAAAAAGAGAGAGAGATTTTATTTATTTATTTTTAGAGATAGGGGAAGGGAGGGAGAAAGAAAAGGAAACATCAATCAGTTGCCTCCCGTACATGCCCTGATGGGGACCAAACCCACAACTCAGGCATGTGCCCTGACCAGAAATCCATCCATTGACCTCTGACTTTGTGGGATGACAACCGACCAACCATGCCACACCATTCAGGGCCTGTTCACAGCATCCTTGAACTAGGAGCATGGCAGCTTGCATAATCTTAATTTGTTCCTCTTCACCTGCTAATATACTCAATCTTCTCTCAGCCAGAAAGAATCTTCCTGTATCCTGTTTGACTGTACTCACACCGCCATCTATTTCTTCATCCCATTTGCTAATTAATTTTTTTTTTAGATTTTATTTATTTTTAAATAGAGGAGAAGGGAGAGAGAAAGAGGGAGAGAAACATCAGTGTGTGGTTGCCTCTCATGCACCCCCTACTGGGGACCTGGCCAGCAACCCAGGCATATGCCCTGACTGGGAATCGAACCTGCAACCCTTTGGTTCACAGGCCAGCACTCAATCCACTGAGCCACACCAGCCAGGGCTCACTACATAATTTCTTGAAAAAGTAATCTCTAGGAAATGCCTCCACACTTTCACCTTCCATTATTATTATTCTACAGTTTTGCTGCAGCATTTTTGTCTGTCATAAAGTGCCCTCTCAAACATCCCAGTGGTGTCTGAAGACATCTAATCAGCCTTCTTTTTTGACATTTTCTTATTGATTGCCATATTTTTGCAACTCAATCTACTCTCCCTTCTGTCTTTCTCTTCAGCTTTTATTTCTCCTCCCCCTTGTTGACATTTTAAGTATTGATGTTCCCATCCTTTTTCTCCCTTATGATCTTGTTCATTCATTAAGCAAACACAAATGAATACTAATCACATTGCTTTAATATATGTCAATGAGCTACAGATCTATTTTAAGTTCTCAATTGTTTTTGAGCTTTATACTCAAATTGCCAACTTCCATTTGGTCAGTTTGGCTTGGATCTCTCCCAAGCACTGCTTCAGCACATCCTGAAGAACAAGATATACTCTCTACCCTCAAACATGCTTTTCCTTCTTTATTCCTCATTGTAGATAATTCTTGGAAATGCAGAAATGCAAAATTTACCTAAACACTGATTTTACTGGCTGGTTTTAAAATTTAATTCCATCTCTGCTTTTTTATAACTGATTATTTACATTTAGACTTGGATGCAGATGTGAATTTATATTATGTCTATACAGCCAGAATATTGTTTTGCTTATCTAAACCCACCTGTTTTAACAAGAGTTCTAGAGCACTTACATTAGAGAAGAAATTTTGTGCAAAGAAACCATATTTAGCATTTAGTTTTCATTCTTAAAAAGTGCAGTGTCAAGAATTTCTAGCCAAGATGGAGGCATAGGTAGACACACTGTGCCTCCTCGCACAACCAAAATAAGGACAACAAAAATTTAGAAACAAAATAACAACCAGTACTGACAGAAAATTGAACTGTATGGAAGCCTGACAACCAAGGAGTTAAAGTAGACACATTCATGCAGACAGGTAGGAGGGGCGGAGTCGGGCAGCCAGGCAGAAAGGGGTTACAGCAAAAAAAAAAAAAAAGTGGTGGCTGGCAGACCCAAGAGGCAGCAGATTGTGGAGGGTCTTGGCACGCAAGGTGGCTTGTGGAACCAACTGGTCCCACATTCGCACCCAGATAAATCAGGCAGAATGGGGAGCGAGACAGACCTCACAACCCAGGGTCCCAGCATGAGGAAATAAAGCCTCAAAACAGCAATTGAAAACGCCTGTGGGGATTGAGGTGCCGGGAGAGACTCCCAGCCTTACAGGAGAGTTTGTTGGAGAGACCCACAGAGTCCTAGAACAAACCCACCCACACAGGAATCAGCACCAGAAGGGCCTAATTTGATTGGGGGAAGTGGCAGAAGGGGCTGTGGAATCTGGCAGAGAGCAGAGCAAGCACCATTGTTCCCTCTCAGACCCCTGCCCCACATACAGCGTCACAACGCAGCGACTAGTTTGCCCCACCCGGGCAAACACTAAAGGCGCCACCCCTCAAGGTGCATCAAGACAAATAAAATGGCCCAAATGAAAGAACAGATCAAAGCCCCAAAACAAAACAACTAAGCAACAAAGAGATAGCCAACCTATCAGATGCACAGTTCAAAGCACTGGTGGTCAGGATGCTCACAGAATTGGTTGAATTTGGTTGCAAATTTGATGAAAAAATGAAGGCTACACTAAGTGAAATAAAGGAAAATGTACAGGGAACCAATAGTGATGAGAAAGAAACTGGGGCTCAAATCAATGGAGTGGATCAGAAGGAAGAAAGAAACAACCAAACAAAAAAAGGAAGAAACAAGAATTCAAAAAAATGAGGAGAGGCTTAGGAACCTCCAGGACATCTTTGAACAT
This sequence comes from Tonatia bakeri, assembly GCA_004024845.1. Lineage (NCBI taxonomy): Eukaryota > Metazoa > Chordata > Mammalia > Chiroptera > Phyllostomidae > Tonatia > Tonatia bakeri. The sequence continues at coordinate 21,260 of PVIA01004960.1, forward strand.
TCCAACAGCCAAATTATAGGGGTACCAGAAGGGGAAGAGGAATAGGAAAAAGAGGGAAAAGTTATTGGAACAAATAATAAAGGAGAACTTCCCCAATCTGGCAAAGGAAATAGACTTCCAGAAAGTCCAGGAAGCTCAGAGAGTCCCAAAGAAGTTGGACCCAAGGAGGAACACACCAAGTCACATCATAATTACATTACCGAAGATTAAAGAGAAGGAGAGGATCTTAGAAGCAGCAAGAGATAAGGAGACAGTTACCTACAAAGGAGTTCCCATCAGACTGTCAACTGATTTCTCAAAAGAGACCTTGCAGGCAAGAAGGGGCTGGAAAGAAGTATTCCAAGTCATGAAAGGCAAGGACCTACATCCCAGATTGCTCTATCCAGCAAAGCTCTCATTTAGAATGGAAGGGCAGATCAAGTGCTTTTCAGATAAGGTCAAGTTAAAGGAGTTCATCATCACCAAGCCCTTATTATATGAAATGTTACAGGGACTTAAATAAGAAAAAGAAGATAATAAACATGTACAGTAAAATGACAGCAAACTCACAATTATTAACCACCACACCTAAAACAAAAACAAAAGCAAACTAAGCAAAGTAGAACAGGAACAGAAGCACAGAAGTGGAGATCACATGGAGGGTTAGCAACAGGGGAGTGGGAGGAGGAGAGAGGGGGGAAAGGTACAGAGAATAAGTACCATAGATGGTAGGTAGAAAATAGATAGAGGGAGGGTAAAAATAGTATGGGAAATGTAGAAGCTAAAGAACTTGTAAGTATGACCCATGGACATGAACTAAAGGAGGGGAATGTGGGTGGGAGAGGGTGTGCAGGGTGGAGGGTAGTGAAGGGAGGAAATGGGACAACTGTAATAGCATAATCAATAAAATATATTTAAAAATACAGTGTAATTTTCTGCCATAGGAATGTGCATTCAAAGCTTCAAAGTGTAATGTATGTTATTAAGCACTTAAATAATTTTGTAGAGTTTTAAAATAACATAGGAACAGACATTTGCAGTATGTTTATTGGCAGCATTAGGCCCTGTACCTAATGGGGGAGAAACAAGGAAACCAGCATTATTGATTCCCACTGTGCTCCAGTTGCCCGGCTCTCTGTTTGACATGGTGCTCCTGTATTTCAGCAACTCCTTTAATGTGATGGTAGGTGTGGCTGTCCTTCCACATATTCAGGAGGAGAGCTGAAGTATTACAGAGGCTAAATGAGGAAACTAAAGCTTCACAGAGTTAAGTAATTTGCCAAGCTTGCTGTGAAATGGGAGAACTGAGAGGGACTCCAAGTTAGTCTGATCTCTTTTTATCACAAAGTGAAGCTGGAGTCCCTGGCAACTCCCCCTGCAGCTTACTCCCGCCTGCAGGTGGGATTGTATTGTGCAGCCTCATCAGCACAACCAGCTCTCATCACCATGTGGCTCTATGTACCCATAAACCTACAGGCATCAGATGCCTTCCAGATGGAAACCAGATGGTCTGAGTATGGGGGGCACAGACACTGTGTAGTCTCTAATAGGCTGGTCAGTCTGGAATTCCTCTCTGCTCTTTGTCTCCCACTGAGGACTGAGTTAGGCACACCCTCCTCTGGGGTGGGGTTCTTCATCCTTAAAGGAAGACCTCTATTGGATTCTCCAGGTGTTTCTGGCATTCTGCATGTGGTGTTCCCATTTTGGAAAAGCCATCACAGCCGCAGCCTCCAGAATTGGTCTTTTGCTATTATATTTCTCCTACAAACACCGAAACCCATGATTAACATGAGGTTAGTGACATTACACATATGGCAGTTTTAACATTTGCTGAAATGGAGATTCTTTTCCTCTGATACACTGTCTGAAGGAGATGGCTGTAAACCAGAGTGACCACAATATATTTTAAAAAGGTATTTTGTGAAAAGCACAACTTTGGCAACATCATTCATGGGGGATGAAGCTCATTTGAGGTTTAATACATTAAAACAGTGTCTTTATCCATGGCTTCATGTTTTCCTCATTGCTGGTGAGTGATAAATCATCTTTTTATTTCCATGAGAATGTTTTAGCATCCAAGAGTAGGAAAAAATTAATGCTAAATTCATTTATTATGCTGTACTTCCATTAATTAATTTATTTATTTATTTATTTATTTATTTGAGAGGGAAGAGAGAGAGAGAAACATCAATGTGCGGTTGCTGGGGACCGTGGCCTGCAACCCAGGCATGTGCCCTGACTGAGAATCGAACTTGCAATGCTTTGGTTCAAAGCCCAAGCTCTTGCCCCTCAATCCACTGAGCTACGCCAGCCAGGGCTGTATTTCCATTTTTTAAGAGAAATTTAATTATAATTCTGCCAGATATGTGAATAAATTTTTCAAGCTCTTCTCAGGGATTTATGGAACTTTTATGGGTATTACTGACTTTTTATGTAGGCAAGGATATTGTTTTTGAATTGTTTCTTTGTTCTCATTTTGCCTACATGAAACTGATCTTTAAAAGAAAACATCTAAAACTATCACCTCCCTTAACAAATTATAGCAGAATAGAAAATCTAGAGATTGCTACACAGTGGAGAGCTCCAGCCAAGATACAAGAGCAGGTAGATAGGCTTTGCCTCCTCACACAACCAAAAGAAGGAAACAGCCAATTTAAAATCAAAAAACATTCAGAACTGCCAGAAAATCTAATTGTATGGAAGTCTTACAACCAAGGAGTTAAAGAAGAAATATTCATCCAGGCTGGTAGGAGGGGCAGAGATGGGCAGCCGGGCAGGGAGGACGTGTGGAGCGGTGACTGGCAGACTCGGTGGCCTAGGCAGCAGCTGCAGTGGTTGGTAGACTGGACAGCCCCACATTCGTGTGCAGAAAATCTGGGGAGAACAAATGGGTAGTAAGACAGACCATGCAACCCAGGAATCCAGCACAGGCAAAATAAGGCGTCAGAACCTCTGCCTTTGGGAGTTGTGGTGAGGGGAGAAACTTCCATTCTCTTCAAAGCAGAGCAAGACCCGAACAACTAGCTTTGTTCTCTCTCTGAACTGTCTCCCACATATAGTGCCACAGTGGAGTCAAGTGGGTTGCCCCACCCTAGCAAATACCTATGGCTCTGCCCCTTAAAATGAAACAGGTGCACCAAGACAAAGAAATATAGCCCAAATGAAAGAATAAATCAAAACTCCAGAAAAACAACTAAGTGACGAGGAAATAGACAACCTATCAGATGCAGAGTTCAAAACACTGGTAATCAGGAACCTCACAGAAATTATTGAGTATGCCTGCAAAATAAAGGAAGAAGTGAAGGGTATACAAAGTGAAATAAAGCAAAATATACAGGGAACCAAGAGTGAAGGGAGGGAAACTGAGACTCAGATCAACAATTTGGAACAAAAGGAAGAAATAAATATTCAATGACAACAGAATGAAGAAACAAGAATTCAAAAAAGTGAGGAGAGGCTTAAGAACCTCTAGGACAACTTTAAACACTAAAACGTCCAAATCATAGGGATGCCAGAAGGAGAAGAGGAAGAGCAAGAAATTGAAAACTTATTTGAAAAGATAATGAAAGAGAACTTCTCCAGTCTGGCAAAGGAAATAGACATGCAAGTCCAGGAAGCACAGAAAGTCGCAACGAGATTGGATCCAAGAATAAACACACCAAGACATATCATAAGTACATTACCCAATATTAAATATAAGGAGAGAATCTTAAAAGCAGCAAGAGAAAAGGAGACAGTTACCTACAAAGGAGTGCCCATTAGACTATCAGCTGATTTCCCAAAAGAAATCTTGTAGGCAAGAAGGGGCTGGAAAGTATTCCAAGTCATGAAAAGCAAGGACCTACATCCAAGATTGCTCTATCCAGCAAAGCTTTCACTTAGAATGGAAGGTCAGATAAAGTGCTTCCCAGATAAGGTCAAGTTAAAGGCATTCATCATCACCAAGCCGTTATGTAAAATGTTAAAGGGACTTATCTGAGAAAAAGAAAATGATCAAAAATATGAACAGTAGAATGACAATAAACTCACAACTATTAACAACCTAAGAAAAAAAACAAAAACTAAGCAAACAACTAGAACAGGAACAGAATCACAGAAATGGAGATCTCATGGAGGTTGTCAGTGGGGAAGAAGGAGAGGGAGAGTGAGGGAGAAGGTACAGGGAATAAGAAACATGGTAGGTACAAAATAGGGGGAGGTTAAGAATAGTATAGGAAATGGAGAAACCAAAGAACTTATATGTACGACCGTGGACATGAATTAAGGGGGCAAGGAATGCTGGAGGGAATGAGGGTTCCAGGCAGAAGGGGATAAAGGGGATAAAAAGGAATGGGACAACTGTAATAGCATAATCAATAAAATACATTTAAAAAAAGAAATTGCTAGAAAATGTAAAGAAGACTATGGTCATAATCATACTACTGTTGAGATTAATATCATGCATAAATTATAGTATTTTACAATATTAGCTTGGCCAAAAAGTTCATTTAGGTTTTTTTCCATAATATGGCTCTAGTAGCACTTAGTTGTCTTTAACTTCATTCAAAATAATTTTTAGATTTTATTGTGACAGCTGTTGTGACTGTGTGCATTTAAAAAGAAAGAAAAGAAAAGAAAAAAAACCTTGCCCTGACTGGTGTGGCTTAATGGACTGGATGCCAGCTTGCAGACCAAAAAAAGATCACTGGTTAGAATCTCTGTCAGGGCACATGCCTGGGTTGCATGCCAGGTCCCCACTGGGGGTAAGGTGGGGAGGCAACTGATTGATGTTTCTTTTCCTCTTTTTCCCTCCCTTCTCCTCTGAAAATAAATGAAATATTTTTTAAAAAAGATTTATCCACTTCAGCTCCATTTGGTGGCAAAGGAAAACACAGCTCACCTTGAACAACCACATCAGAATTTCAACTAAATTATAGAACACTTAGAGCTGTCAGAAGTCAAGTTGAATGGAAATTCGACAACAAAGGAATTAATTAAACCATATCCATCCAGATTGGTAGGGATGGCAGAGATATGTAACATGAAGATCCCATATCCATATGTAGTAGATAAAAATTTGGGAGGCATATCTTGGGTATGAGGAGTCCCAGCCACACAAGTTGCCCCCAGCCTAGGGTTCCAGCACCAGAAAGATAAGTCCCTGTAACTTCTACCTGCACAAACCAATGGGGATTAAGTTGGTGGAAGAAACAGACAAGACAATCTAAAGGAGAACATCATAACCAAACCATTATTTTATGAAATGTTACAAAACTATGAAAAATAAAATGGTAACAAATACATATCTGTCAATAATTGAATATAAAAACCAAACTAAGGAAACAAGAACAGAGGTAGAATTGTAAATACAGAGAGGGTTTTGATGGTTGCCAGATGGGAGGGGGTTTTAGGGTAATGGGTGAAGAGGTGAAGGGATTAAGAAGTACAAACTGGTATTCACAGTAATTGGGATGTAAAATACAGCATAGGGAGCAGAATGGCCTAAGAACATATGTGAGGGGAGACCCAAAACACCCGGAATTCATTTATAAATAATTCTGTGTTACATGTTGAAACATCAGTCACCTTCAACACACTCCCCATTTTATGCAGTACACCTATTGAGACATTTTGTCCACTGCTCACAACAGTTTTTGAACTCATCAATTTTGATGCCTTTTAGTGCTGGTGCCGTTTTTTGTTTCACCTCTTCCACATCACCAAAATGTTTCCATTTGAGGACTTTTTCTTCCAGGGAAGCAAAAAAAGTCACTCAGGGCATGATACAGGATAATAAGGAGTTTAGGACATGAGAGTCACATCATTTTTGGTCAAAACTGCTGAACAGCCCTGGCTGATGTGGCTCAGTGGATTGAGTGCCAGCCTGTGAACCAAAGGGTCGCCAGTTGGATTTCCATTCATGGCACATGCCTGGGTTGCAGGCCAGGTCCCCAGTGGGGGCGGATGAAAGGCAACCACACATTGATGTTTCTCTCCCTCTCTTTCTCCCTCCCTTCTTCCCTCTCTAAGAATGAATAAATAAAATCTTTATAAAAAAAACTGAACACTAAACGTGTTCTGGGCCTGTGTGCTCTTAACTCACCCCTTGTGAAATAGGCAAACACATTGGAGAACTCTTCAAAACAATTCAATGGCGCCAGATGCAGCCTCTCACAACACACCAGCTGGTACACTGATACAGATGGATTCCTGGAATACTCACCTAGCGGGGAAAGCCTGTACTACAAGGGGCCCACCCTCCAGAAGATAATTCTGGGTATTTTGGGGTTCCCCCTCATATTAATGATGCATAGACATGGACAACAATGTGCGGATAACCTGAGTTAGTGAGGTAGCTGGGGGAATGGGGAGAGGATGAAAAACTAGGACAACTGTAATAGCATAAACTATAACATATAATTTTTTAAATGAATTTTTAGAAGTTCTGGAAGGAAGGTTATTTAATGGGATGGGGGTGATGTAGTAAAAAAAATAGGTTATGAGCAAGTTTGGAGAAATTTCACAGAGGGCCTAGAATGCCACATTTTAGAAATTTAGCCTTTATTCTAGGCTTTACAAAATCACTAAGTTTTTGAAAATAGCGAAAATGAAAACATTCATGTTTTTGGAAGATAATTTTGGAGATGTGTGAATGATATTTAAAGAATCAAGAAATTAGGGATATCTAATAAAGAGTTGGACCCCATTTTTAAGATATGATTCCTGACAGCTCTCGAACCATACCCTCCTTCTTTCCCTCTGTTCACATTTGGGCCAGCTGATAAGAAAGCTTGCGTACTCCTTACTTGGCTCCATCAAGTTTAAACTATACAAGCCCTTGCCAGAGCTAGTCACCCACCCCTGCTCTCCAGCAGTTTGGAAGCTGCCCTTTCCTTTCCAGACTCTTCATGTGAATAATAAATCTCTTTGCATCCTCTTGCAATGGGTGACACCATCAGTCCTGGCAGTTGTGCACAAGCTTGGATGGGGTTGTTCATTGTGCTCCGTAAGGTGGCTTCAGCACTGTACGTGTGGGGGTAGAGAAAGGGTGCATACGTGTTATTTGGTGACCTACACTTTTCCCCTCCGTATAGCTTCCCCTTTGAGAAGCTTCTCTTCCCTCATGGGCTGACATACCCTTGATTAATACACATAGTGGAATCCTACCTAGCCATTAAAAAGAACTCAGCAACTAGGTACCGTCACAGGAAAAGTTCTTCAATATACATTGTTGAGTGAAGAAAATCAAGAAAAAATAGTGTGGGTGCAGTGTGATTTTATTCATTATTTTTATATCAAAGTATTTTAAATTGAGGCGTAATTCTCATACAATAGTTTTAACAAATGCATACTGTCACATGACCACCACCATAATCAAGATATAGAATTTCCAGCATCCCAACAAATTCCCTCATGCCCTTTTGTAGACAACCCTTCTCCCTGCCTTCAGCCCATGGCAACCACTCATCTCTGATATATGATTTTGCCATTTCCAGACTCATAAAGTGTGTAGGTTTTTCAGTCTAGTGTCTTTTATTTAACATAATTTGAATCAGCCATGGTGTGATATGTGTGTATCAGTATTTGGGTCCATGGCATGAATGGACCTCACCAGTTGAAGGACATTTGAGTTGTTTCCCGATATGGATGATTAATAATAAAGCTGCTATAAATATATTACTATTTTATGTGAATATAAGTTTTTATTCTACTTGGGTAAATACTTAGCAGTGGAACTGCTGGGTTACGTGGTGAGTGTATGTTTAACTTGAATAGAAACTAGTTTTCGAAAGCAGTTGCACCATATGCATTCCCATCAGCAGCCTATGTGGACTCCACAATCCAACCTGTTTCCTGTGGGCCCAGAGAGGTCTGTAATTCTAGAAAAGACCTGTAAGACATTCCCCACAAGGAGAGAGGGGTGGAGACTAGAATTGGGGTTATGTCAAGAGAAATTTAACTTTATCTTTAACCATGTAATTTTTATAGTGACAGTACATTTATTAATTAGTTGCATGATTAAATGAAAATGTAATATTTCTTACCAAAAGTAAGACGAGGAGACTTAGAGAAATATGGTGAGCTGAAATGACCATATCCACCCTCCTCTACCATTTTAAACATAAATGCTGGGTTAAGTATAACATGTTTAAGTTCATAACTGGGCTCAAGAGAAAGTAGAAGTGTGTTGGGAACCACCCTGCCTGGTTTCAGAAACTGTAACCTCCCATGGCTAAGGCTCAGCGAGAGACCTTGAGACCCTAAGCTACTGAGGAGACAAAGCTTATGTCCCTGGCAGGAGCACTGCCCCTGCCCACTTTACTTCACACTGCCTGGCCCCCAGTGCATGACCAGTTAGCCAGTGATAGGTAAGATTCCTTAAGGGAGGAATGACCTAAGACAGGCATGGTCACTACGGGCCTTCAGGGAAGGACTTGGGGAGCTATGGAGAAAGGGAGTGATGGACCCTCACCCCTTGGCTTAGACATGGCCTGAGTCCTCATTCTGTCTGCAAGAAGTCTCCTCATCTTTTGGCTGCCTTGCTTTCCCTGCTTGACCTAAGGTTGAAACAATGCTGGAGGTGCGTGCAGGCCTGTGCTGGAAAGGGTGGGTTCCCCTGGACAATCAGGCCTAAGAAAGAATGCATAAAATCCTGTGAAACCTGCTTCGCTAATACCCTCAATTTAAATGATAAAGGTCCAAGTGTGAAGTGAGTTTGTTTCCCCAAAGTTTTATTGCCCTTTAGCTATCTGATCCTGACTCAGAATACACCCTCAGAGTTCTTTGAATGTTATCTATTTGATTATTACTGCCTGACCATGATTGGTGAGCTTTCCATATATACCCTGTATTCCTATGCAAATTAAGCCAATAAAAGCCTGTCAAGGCAGGGTTTGGTGCACTCTCCCCTTGAGATAGTGGTCGTGCTGTCCCTTTTCCTCCACAGGACTTTGGTGTGGTCTGTGTGAATTTGTCTCATCTCATCCATAACGCTATGGACACAGTGGGCCGGTGTCCCCATCAGCTGAAGTAAAGTGAGCAGAGGTGGTGCTCCTGCCAGGGACATAAGCTTTGTTTCCTCAGTGGCTTGGGGTCTCAGTGGCAAGATCTCAGATCTCTCACTGAACCTTAGCCATGGGGGATTACAGTTTCTGAAACCAGGCAGGGCGGTTCCCAACAGAAATGTCCTCAGAGCCATAAATAATAAACAAAATCAAAGCCAGGGTGAGCACTGGTGCTGGGCAGCCCACAGCTCTCAAGGCAGATCTGGGCCTGGGTTGGCATTGGTGTGCTCCTGATAGCAGATGGGAGGATAGTCTGGATTGCATCCTATGGGGCTACAGGGGTCCTCCTCCCATATTTTGATCCTCAAAGTCTTGTGTTGGTTGAAAAGGGAGGAGAATAACTGCCAATCAGCCCTGGAAACTACAGGGAGCTTAGCTGGTAGAGAAACCTACCTCTCTAGATCCCTGGCAGACACAGGGTCTTATTTTACCCTACCTCCACTCCATATTGGTAGAAGCCCAAGTTCAGAAAGGAATGCAAATTGCAGACATAAGGACTCCCCCAGGTTCTCAGAAAAGTCACTGGTAACCTGCCCTGAAGGGAAATTCTCATACCAACACTCACAAAACAGTCACAGAAAAAAAGTACCCCATTATAAGCAAGTACACTTTAAAAGTTATGGATTAACTGAAAAAACAAACCTCTGTTAAGAATTTTAGAACAATCTGAATAAAAACTATTAAGTAAAAGGCTAAAATTTCTAAAATAGAAACCTAATTAAAAATGAGACAATTTTTTACAAAGCCTGATTCAAAAAAGAAACATTCACATCTAATAAGTCTTTTAAAATGTCATTATAATTTAAAAAAGTTTAAAAACCAGGGGATACATCAAACAGGTTAGATATCACTAAAGAGAAAGATTTATTTCAAGAGATTGTCCAAAAGAACAGAAAGACAATGAGATGGAAAATATGAGTTCAGTTAAGATATAGGATGAAGTGGTTCAATATAATATAATAAGAGTTCCGGATATAGAGAATGAATGAAATGCTATATTTATAAAGACTCTTACCTTGTCAGGTTCTCACGCTTGTTTATCCTTCTAGCTGAGCCTCCAAAGGGAAGTTCCAGTATCCCGGCTCAGGGTTCTGGGGACAGGAAAAGGAGAGACAGGAGCATTCACCTTGTCAGGACAGTCAGTTTCCATTCTGCATTCTAAGGCCCATGAGGATTGGATGTGTGTGAGGTTACAAAAAGAAACATGATACCTGTATTACTAGGAAATTTAAAGGAACAATTATAACTCTATACATGTATGTATCATTTCAGAATTTATAAATGATATATTTTTCCCATTACCATTTATCTCCTCTATATCTTCTTGTACCATCAGAACCAATCTGCATTCTCACCAACAGTGCATGAGGGTTTCCCTTTCTCCACATCCTCCCCCACACTTGTTTGTTGATCTATTGATGGTGACCATTCTGACAGGTGTGAGGTGATATCTCACTGTGGTTTTAATTTGCATTTCTCTGAAAGCATCTTTTATATATCTATTGGCCATCTGTGTGTCCTCTTTGGAGAAGTGGCTGTTCAGGTAGGTCCTTTGCCTATTTTTAAATTGGACTGTTTGTTTGTTTTCTTTTGGATTTTGTTTGTTTGTTTGTTGGTGTTGAGTCTTATCAGTTCTTTGTGAATTTTGGATATTAACCCTTTATCAGATGTATCGGCAAATATGTTTTCCCATTGAGTGGGATGTCCTTTCATTCTGTTGATGGTTTCCTTTGCTGTGCAAAAATGTTTTAATCTGATGTAGCTCCACTTGTTTATTTTTTCTTTTGTTTCCCGTGCCTGAGGATATATCAGAAAAATATATTGCTACAAGAAATGTCTGAGATTTTACTGTCTATATTTTCGTCTAGAATTTATGTGGTTTCAGGTCTAACATTTAAGTCTTTAATCATTTTGACTGTCTTCTAGTATGTGATGTAAGTAGGTGGTCTAGTTTCATTTATTTTGTATATATCTGTCCAGTTTTCCCAACACCATTTATTGGATAGATTGTTGTTACCCCATTGTATGTTTTTGACTCCTTTGACAAATATTAATCGATTATAAAGGCATGGGTTTATGTCTGGGTTCTCTATTCTGTTCCTTTGATCTACATATCTGTGTTAATGCCAGTACCATCCTTTTATGATTACTGTGGCCTTGTAGTATAGTTTGATATTAGGTAGTGTGTGTCTCCAAGTTTGTTGCTCTTTCTCAAGATTGCTGTGGCTATTCGAGGTCTTTTGTGTTTCCATATAAGTTTCTGGAATATTTGTTCTAGTTCTGTGAAATATGCCATTGGTATCTTGATACAAATTGCATTGAATCTATAGATCGCTTTGGGTATTATGGACATTTTAATGATGCTAATTCTTCCTAACGGATATTTTTAAAAGAGAAGAATAAAAGGAGCTGCCAAATTATTTTTACAAAGTAACTATACTGTTTTACATTCTTACCAACAATATACGAGGGTTCCATTTTTTCACATTCTCACAAAAACTCATTACTGTCTGTCTTCTTTATCACAGCTGTTCTAGTGGGTATGAAGTGATTTCAACTTAAACATCCTGCCACCCTGGCTGGGCAGCTAAGTTGGTTGGAGCATCCTGTACACCAAAAGGTTCTGGGTTCAGTCCCTGGTCAGGGCACGTACAAAGTTAACTAATCAGTGTTTGTCTCTCACATTGATGCCTCTTTCTCCCTCTCTCTCTCTCCCTCCCTCCCTCCCTGCCTTCCTCCCTCTCTCCTTTCCCTCTTCCTCTTTCTCCCTATCTCACTGTTTCCCTCTCTCCCCCCTTCCTTTCTCTCTAAAATCTATAAACATATCCACAAGTGAGTATTTAAAAACAAACAAAAATATACTAAGCATCCTGTAAATCTACTTTTTACATAAAACTACTCTATTTCAGGCTTTTTATGATTCAAATTGTTGTTGAATGCCTTTCTAAACTACCTTATCTTGCAAAGCTAAATTGTGATTTAAATTAAGAATAACCATCCTGCCCACGTGGCTCAGTTGTTTGGAACATCATCCCCATGCCCCAAAAGATTGCAGGATTGATCCCCAGTCAGGACACATATGGGAGGGAACCTATCAGTTTTCTCTCTCATAATGATGTTTCTCTCCCTCTCCCCCTCCCTCCCTCCCTCCTTCCCACCCTTCCTTCTTCCTTCTTTCCTTTCTCTCTCTCAAATCAATTAGCATACCCTCAGGTGAGGATAAAAAGAACAAGTTCAGATGCTCTGACTTTTTATTAGTTTTTATTCAATCCTTGATTATGAGGTTTTTAATGTGTTTAAAGTAGTATTTTTCTGATAAACACAAACTTTACTGTATCATATCACCCCCCCCACTGTGTGTGTGTGTGTGTGTGTGTGTGTGTGTGTGTGTCCAAGAATCCAAGAACATAAAGTTTGTAATTTATTCAAGGGAAGCATGTTTGAACTAATCAACTTCCTCTTATAATTAGTTAAATGATTTCACAGAACTTTAACCATGTCTGCATAAGTCCGAGTCTTTAGGTTAGTCATTTAGGAACTTCATAATCACTTTTACATGTAAAGGCATGGACAAAAAGGCCCAGATATTTGTAAGTGCTCTTGGAAGTCATGAGAGAGCCTTGGTTGAGCAGGTTCACTAAGTTTGTGTGGGGATGAAGACAAAGGGCTTTCAAGTTCTCTAGTTCTGTTACTATAACAAGTTGTTGACTACTTATTGTAAAGTTTTTTCAAACTCAAACTTTAGTTTTTATTCTCTGTGAATTTTCTTGTTTTATAAGAGGCAGTAAAAGGCATCTGATTAGTATTCATTGCTTATGACACTGTAAGTAAAGAACACTTTTTTCTGTTACAAATGTATAAACACTGTGCTCACAACTATTTGATTTTAAAAGTGTGCCATCTTTATTTGCTGAGGCTGAAGTTTGACATTTAGGAAATTGGAATCTGTCCTTTGGCTGTTTTGTCTTTCTTAAATTTTTTAAAAAATTTTATCCTCACCTGAGGAAATTTTTTCATTGCTTTTAAGGAGAAGGCAGAGAAAGAAACGTCAGTGTGAGAAAGAAACATTGTTCGGTTGCTTCCCAACAGCGCCTAGACAGGGAATGCACCTGGACAGGGTATCATACACATCCAGACCTGGGATCGAATCCACCACCTAGGTATTTGCCCTGACCAAGAATTGAACCCTCAGCTTTTGAGTTACAGTATGACATTCCAACCAACAAAGCCACACCGTTTTTAAGAATTCTTATTTCTTCATTCTGTACTGGTTGACTGTTTATTTCTTCCTTCTGTTCCAAATCATTGGTTTACACCCGAGCTTCCTTCCCTTCATATTGGTTCCCTGTGAATTTTTCTTTATTTCATTTAGTGTAGTTTCATTTCTTCCCTTATGCATTTGCCACGCTCAGTGAGATTTCTAAGTATCTTTATCACCAGTGTTTTGAACTGTGCATCTGATAGGTTGGCTATCTCTGTTTTGGTTAGTTCCTTTTCTGGAGTTTTGTTCTGTTCTTTCATTTGGGCCATTTTTCTTTGTCTTCTCAATTTGGCAGCCTCCCTGTGTTTGTTTCTATGTATTAGGTAGAGCTGCTTTGATTCCATCTTGGCACACCTATTTCATTATAAGGGGCAGAACCTTAGGTATTCAGGGTAGGGCAACCTGCTTAGATGCTTTGTGGAGCTGTATGTGGGAGAGGGGTCAGAGAAGGAACAATGCCACTTGCTTGGCTCTCACCCTGTTTCCAGTCAGTTCCCTCGCTTCCCATATGTGACTAGCCCCCTTCTAGCTGCTGCCCTGGTGCTGAATCCCAGAGTAGGTGGGTATGTGTATATTCTAGGGCCATGTGGGTCCTTTAAACAGACTCTCCTGAGAAACCAGCAGTTTCTTCTACCAGCCCAACCCCCCACTGGTTTTTACAGCCAGAAGTTATGAGCCTATATTATCCTGACCCTGGAACCCTGGGCTGTGCAGTCCGGCCTGGGGCTGAGATCACGTGCTGCCAAGGTGTTCCTCCTGGTTTTTATCTGTCACACATGGGACCACCCATTCCACTGACTGCTGTCACTGCCTCACTGCCAACACACTGCATCCTCCCAGTCCCAGCTCCCTGTCTTTGCCCCTCCTGCCTGTCCAGATGAATATTTCTTCTTTAAATCCTTGGTTGTCACATTTCCATGCAGTTCAATTATCTGGCAGTTTGGTTGTATTTTGTTTTGAGGTTAGTTGTGAACCTTTTTATAGTTGTATGAGGAGGCAAAGCATGTCTACCTATGTTGCCATCTTGGCTAGAAGTCTCATTTTGTCTTTTTTAAAAACAAAACATGAACAGCTTGCCTACCCCAGGCAGTGTGGCTCAGTTGGTTGGAGTGCCTTCTTGTGCACCGAGGGAGAGATTGCAAGTTTGATTCTGGTCATGGCACATAGCCAGGTTGCGGGTTCAACCCTGGTCCAGGTGCACATGGAAAGCTCATTGATGTTTCTCTCTGCCCTCCCTGTCTCTTTCTCTTTCTCTCTTCCTCTCAAATCAATAAACATATTTTTGAATAAATAATTAAAAAGTAAAAGGTGAACAACTTGATGTTGTTAGCTGTTTTGAGATCCTCTGGTTGCCAGCTGCATAGTCTGCTTTGGACAGTTGTTGTGCAAACCACTGGGGTCTGGGGGCCTGTGTACCTCTCCAGCGCTTAGCAACAGCTCTCTGTTCCCAAATAAAGCTAAGAACTGTGCAGGCTTTTTTAATTTCTTTGGTCAGCCTTGGCCTCTGGAAATTAGTATGTTTCTTCAAATATTATTGAAACTTAAAAGGCTAGCTAAATTCTTAATAGAAGGATGTTATGAAAGATAAGTAGAAAACTCAGAGACATGCAAACAAATGTCTTTACAGCAAAAAATGTTCATGTAACAAGGATTGATAAGCTGCAGCTGTGGCTCATTTATTTCCAGTGTGATACAACTAATTCTAGTTGAACAAAGTCACGTAAACTGTAGTTTCAGGACAGAGAAGTGTTAAGCAGTTGAACTTTTGTGTAAATGGGCCGAAGAGTTTACAGTAAAATCTCCTTATTTTATGACAACTTTAAGCCTTTTTACATTTTGAAATATCAGGATGGTAATGCACTGAAAACATCTTTCAGAGCATGCAGAAGAGTAATCAAACTCACGTGCAACAGGGGAAAATTCAAAAACTACCTATTGACAAATGTGCCCTTGTCTATTAATCATGACCCAAGAAAAGGCATAGAGACTGTTCCCCAAAACAGTAATTCAGATACCTTCTTATCAACAGTTTTTCAAATTGCTAGTCTTATCCAGGAACATCAGGGAAAACAAAATAGATGATGTTGTTTCTACCAAATCCTAGAGCATCTGTACACAATATTTCATGCATTTTATTGTCACTGCTCTGCAGAACAGATGTGCTAAAAGATCCATTTTGCTAATTCATAGATAGTCTGTAGAGAAATGAATAAATGCAGGCATTTTCAGTGTTTGCTGCTGTCCCAGTGTCTGTTTTGAGTCTCAAGTCAAGCCCAGGATCAGCTGGCCCCTCCCTCCTATTCAACAGCAGTGGAGGCCTGTAGTGACAGTGGGGTTGGGGTTGGGGCTAGTTATGTGGTTTGTGGCCAGACAATAACATGTGTTATTTCAGGACCCAAAGAACAACTATGCATTTTCCCTTAAGATTCTTTAAGTGAAAAATTGGAGCCCCTTATTAAGACACCTAAGCATAATATTTCAACCTGTAGCAGGACATAAAGGAGATTATATAGAATAAGCATCTAAGTAAATTTTCCTACCTTTCTCACTAATCTCAAATGTCATGTTGGACCCTGGGTGGGAATCCTAAAACAGAAAAAGGACATTAAGTTAAAACTAAGGAATGCTGAATAAAGTATAGAATTTAGTTACAATAGTGAGACACCGCCCTGACTGCTATAGCTCAGTGGATTGGGTTTTGTCCTGCAAACCAAAAGGTCACCAGGTAGAAGAGGCAGCCGGTCAGTGTTTCTCTCCTTCTCTTTTTCCCTCTCTTCCCCTTTCTCTAAAACGTATATAAATAAATTTTTTAAAATAAATAAAAGTGGAGCACCAATACTGGTTCATTAATTATGACAAATATACTGCTCTGGCTGGTGTAGCTCAGTGAATTGAGCACAGGCCTGAGCACAGGGTTGCTGGTTTGATTCCCAGTTAGGGCACATGCCTTGGTTGTGGGCCAAGTCCCCAGTAAGAGGCACTAGAGGCAACCACACATCGATGTTTCTCTCCCTCCTTCTCCTTCTCTTTCCCTAAGAATAAATAAATAAAATCTTAAAAAAAAACCAAATATGCCACACCAGTGTCTGTTGTTAATAATAATATGGGAAATTTGTACCATCTTCCCAATTTTTCTGTCAATCTAAAGCTCTCTAAAAAATAAAGTTTTAAAAAATTTAATAGAAGATCTTGTGCAGCCCATGCACAGAGGCTTCCTGAAGCATAAGATTAATTGGTTTCAGGGTGAATTTACTCTTACCTCGCTCCACTCTGATCAGGTCTGAGCTAGACCATGGGTTAAAATATTATTGAACATGACAGGCCTCAAAAATGGAATGTTGAAACACACAGCCTTGTTTTGAGCACCCTGCCAAAGCCTTTTTGAAATGACAATAGAAAGGTTTTTAAAAGATACCAGCACATAAGGCTGAGAATGGTTGGAAGGAAGGCCACAATATGTTAATGTACTAAAACCCAGGAAGCAGGTGAAAGTGTGGTATTTGGTGAAGAAACCAGAGAACACTGAGACTCAAACCTTGAAGGAAGCTGATTTGTTTTGTGGAACCTCTGAAAGTAGGCCTTTGGTTAAGGGAAGAGTTAATGGAAAGTCTATATAAGAGTCGGTCCATCCCCACCCTGAGAGAAGGAAAAAAATAGGAATCTCCAGACAGGAGAGAAAACCAATAACTTTTAATTTTTTTAAAAAGGCGCAGCAAGTTTTTATGACTATATCAAGAGCCCTTTACACTTGGGTACTTAGGTCTTATTCATGTCTGGCACAGGATGTGGAAAGTATGAACAAACTTTTAGGAACAGTGATATTTCCCAAGAAAAATGTTTTTGTGGCTACCATCAAAATTAGTTGCTAACGTGAATTATGTTCAAGTAGATTTTAATAACACTTGACCTGTGTACTACAACTATATTTTAATTTAGAAATGTTATGTGGAGAACGTTCACAAGCTCAGGATTTGGAATATGATTGCCAGTCAATTTACATATACTATCTTGAGCAAGTGTCTTAACTTTGCAGCCTCAATTTCATTTAAATGATTATACCGATGATTCATTCCGTTGCTGTGAGGGTTGAGTGAACTAATGCATTTTGAGGACATAGGACCTATAAAGGTTTTATGTGGCAGTGTGTATATGATTTGTCTTTTTAAAAAAGAAACATAAGACCTTAAAAGTTACAGTCTGTGTTCCATGAAAAAATGGTAAATGAGACCATAATAAATTTAAATTGTAACCAGTTTCAATGTTTTGGACAAAAGTCCTTTGAGATTTACAAACTAATGAGAGCCAGGAATGTCCAACATTTTGGTGTCTCTGGGCCACACTGGAAGAAGAATTGTCTTGGGCCATCCATTAAATACAGACACACTAATGAAAACAAAAAAATCTCATAATGTTTTAAGTAAATTAATAATATTGTGTTGGGCTGCATTCATAGCTATCCTGGGCCACAGGTTGGACACCCAACTGAAGTAATGATAAAATTGCCAGTAATATCTGTAATATTACTTTCATCATCTGCTATTTTGCTTGCATAATTAATTATATACTAATAACTGTATGAAGAGAAAGTTGCGTATTTACCTCTGAAGAGTTTCTAGCATTGATTATTATATGTCTGTATTTATCCAGCTTCTTAATTATATTTATGACTCTTAAAAGAAACCAGTTTGGCTCAAACTTTTTAACTAGTCTAGGAGGGAACAGAACTACTTTTTAAAGAACACAGTTGCTACCCGATTACCTTAGAATGACACTCTTAACAACAGAACTACTGCTAGGATTTACACCCTACACCCTACCCCGATGTTATGTTTCTTGTCTTGTCATCTGAATGGGGTGAGTTTTTTAAAATATATTTTATTGACTATGCTATTTCAGATGTCCCAATTTTCTCCCTTTGCCCCTCTCATTTTAATACCCCCATTCCCTTCAACAGTCCCCCACTTAGTTCATGGCCATGCATATAAGTTCTTTGACTTCTCCATTTCCTATACTGTTCTTGACATCCTCCATCTTAACATCTGTTTTGTACCTATCAATTTGTGTTTCTCAATCCCTACACCTTTTCTCCCATTCTCCTTCCCCCTCCCAACTGAAAACCATGCAAATGATCTCCATATCTGTGATTCTGTTCCTCTTCTGTTTGTTTCCTTAGTTCGTTACCTAGATTCAATTATTGATAGTTGTAAATTTATTGCCATTTTAATGTTCATCATTTTGATCTTATTTTTCTTATGTAATTCCCTTCAGCCTTTGATACAATAATGACTTGGTAATGATGAACTCCTTTAGTTATTACCTTGTCTGGGAAATACTTTATGTACCCTTCAATTATAAATGGTAGCTTTGCTGGATAGAGTAATCTAGGTTGTAGGCCTTCCTTTTCATCACTTTGAATACTTTTTGCCAGTCCCTTCTAGCCTGCAAAATTTCTTTTGAGAAATCAGCTGACAGTCTTCTGAGAACCCCTTTAAAGGTAGCAGTCTGCTTTTCTTTTGCTGCTTTTAATATTCTCTCTTTATTTCTACCCTTTGGCATTTTAATTATGATGTGTCTTGGTGTGGTCCTGTTCAGGTCCACCTTGTTTGGGACTGTCTGTGCTTCCTGGTCTTGTATGTCTAGTTCCTTTAGCATATTAGGGAAGTCTTCTTTCATTATTTTATTTCAAATAAGTTTTCAATTTCTTGCTCTTCCTCTTCTCCTTGTGATTCAGACATTGGTACATGTAGAGGTGTCCCAGAGGCTCCTTAGCCTGTCCTTGTTTTTTTTTTTTTTTTTAATTTTTTCTTCCTCTTGCTGTTCTGATTGAATGTTTTTTTTTCTTTCATGTGTTTCAAATTGTTGATTTTATTCTTGGTTTCATTCTCTCCACTTTTGATTCCCTGTAGATTTTTATTTATTTCACTCAATATCAACTTCATTTCTGCCTGGGTCTTTTTTATATTTTGAAGTACCCAATGAGTTCCTGGAGCATCCTGATCACCAGTGTTTGGAACTCTGCATCTTATATGTTCCTTATCTCCATTTCATTTCATTTTTTTTCTGGAGTTTTGTTCTGTTCTTTCATTTGGACCATATTTCTTTGTCTCCTTATTTTGGCAGCCTCCATATATTTGTTTCTGTGTGTTACATTTTGACTCCCTGTCTTAGTAGCATGGCCTACTGTGGAAAGTGCACCTGTAAGTTGTATGGTGTGGTGCCTTAAGTATCTCCAGGATGTGACAACCTGTGGCACCGCTCTATGGCTCTGTGTGGGGGAGGGCTTGGAGAGGGGACAGTGCTGCTGCCAGGCCTCTGGAGTTTTGCCTGGGAGGAAGCTATTTCTAGGCACTCAGGAAACATTGACTTCAGTTTCTCCCCTTATGCCACTGGTGCCCTTTCAGCTGTTGCCTTGGTGCTGAATCCCAGAAGTGTTGTATCTGCATGAGTCCTAAGTCTTTTGCAGGCCCTTTAAGAGGAGTCTCTTGAGAATCCCACAGTTTCTTCCACTGCACCCTCCCTCACTGGTTTTTACAGCCAGAAGTTATAGGAACTTAACTTCCTGGTGCTGGAACCCTGGGCTGGGTGGTCTGGTCTGGGGCTAGGATCCCTTGCTCCAGAGATATCCCACCTGATTTTTATCTACCACATGTGGATGTAGGACTGCCCATTCCACATCTCCATGCCTCTCCTTGCCTCTCTGCCCATCCCCATGTCTCTGCTCCTTCAATGCTTTGTGGCTTCTCTAAATCCATTGTTGTTGAACTTCCATAAGGCTTGATTTTCTGACAGGTCTGGGTGAGATTTGTTTTGTAGTCTAGTTGTAATTCTTGCTGTAGTTGTATGAGGAAGCCAGGCATGTTTACCTACATCTCCATCTTGACCAGAAGTTGATTTATCTGAATGGGGTGATTTAATGGCATTTGCCTTCACATTGACTGCAGGACCTGTGTCCCTTCACTGTAATCTGGCTGATTTGCTTGCTTGATTTTCCCCTTCTCGTTCTGAAACTGTAAGGTGTAGAAGACTTACATTTGTAAACTTTATTCCTTTCTTGGATTCCCACATCCCCCTCTACCTTCTTTCAATTCTATTATCTAGACAAGGCTGTATTTCTTGTTGTGATCTCTCCTATGAGCAACTCCTTGCTGTGCTGCTTGCTCTGGAGGGCTTTTTAAAAAGTGGCTGAGGAGGAGTTCCGAGTATGTGGTGTGTTGAAGGAGTCACATGGTTTTCTGCCTGCCTGGTCTGGGCTGGCCAAGGCAGGGACTACTCTCACTCTTCCCATGGATCCCTGGGGTTGGGAAGGAATGGGTGAGGACAAAAGTTAATGCCCACCCCACCTCTGTCATCACTACTCCTCAGAGCTGTTTTCAGTAATCCGTCCAGCAATGGTAGAGGAATCCCATGGGAAAATTCACTGTGGACACATTACTGAACAAAAATGGGGGTTCAGAAATGGGGGTTGTTTGTTTACCATCACAAAAGCCAAACTTGTGAGGCAGGTGCTGGTGCAAAAGGAAAGAGGTTTTATTCAGGTGTTGTGCAACTTGTGAGAATGATGACTCTAGTCTCAAAAACCATCTCCTCTTTCTGCTCAGGCAGCCATTCTTACAGGGATAGGGAAGGGATGACCTTTTTTCCAAATACAATTATCTTTCTAGCTTTTGGTGTTCTGGGGGCTCTATCCATTCATATTTCTAGCTTTCTGTGTTCTTGGCATAAGAACCTCCCCCTGCGCCATGTTGGTGGATGGACGATGGATGGAGAAATTAGATAGAGAAGTAGCACATCCTGACTTTATTCAGGGGATTAGGAGAGTGTTGTGCTGACATCGGAAAAGGCAGTATTGGTCTTTCCATTGAACAGGTTTAGTTGTAATAAAGTAAAAAGATAGGGCATTCTCTGTGACAGGCCAACTCAGAAGTTGTGTCTTTTGGGACAGAAATTGCTATTAGTACCAAAGATTAGAGACAAACGACAATAAAATTTAAACATGCACTTTTCTTTTAATTTTTATTTTCATTGTTGTTCAAGTACAGTTTTCTGTCTTTTACTCCCATCCCAGCTCACCCCACCAGCTCTCCCCATCTCCCTCCAATTTCCACTCCCCCCTAGTTTTTGTCCATGTATCTTTTTTTTTTTTAAGATTTTATTTATTTATTTTAAGAGAGGGAAGGGAGAGGGAGAGCGAGAGAGAGGAGAGAGAGAGAGAAACATCAATGTGTGGTTGCTGGGGGACATGGCCTGCAACCTAGGCATGTGCCCTGACTGGGAATCGAACCTGCGATGCCTGGTTTGCAGCCCGCGCTCAATCCATTGAGCTACGCCAGCCAGGCATGTGTCTTTTATATTTGTTTCTGTAAACCCTTCCCCTTTTCCCCTGAAATTCCATCCCCTCTTCCTCTGGCCACTGTCAGCCTGTTCTCTATTTCAGTGTCTTTCGTTATATTTTGCTTGTTTGTTTGTTTGTTTTGTTAAGATTCCTTGTGAAGGTGAGATCATATGGTATTTGTCTTTCACTGCCTGCCTTATTTTGCTCAGCATAATGCTTTCCAGTTCCATCCATGCTGTCGCAAAGGTTAGGAGCTCCTTCTGTCTTTCTGCTGCATAGAATTCCATCATGTAAATGTACCATAGTTTTTTGATTCATTCATTTACTGATGGGTACGTAGGTTGCCTCCAATACTTGGCTATTGTAAATTGTACTGCTACAAACACTGGAGTACATAGGTTCTTTTGGATTGGTGTTTCAGGGTTCTTAGGATATAATCCTAGCAGTGGAATTGCTGGGTCAAAAGGCAGATCCATTTTTAGTTTTCTGAGAAAATTGCATACTGTTTTCCATAGTGGTTGTACTAGGCTGCAATCCCACCAATGGTGAACTAGGGTCCCTTTTTCTCCACAACCTCTCCAACACTTGTTTGTTGCTTTGTTTAGGGTGGCCATTCTGACTGGTGTGAAGTGGTATCTCATTGTGGTTTTAATTCACATCTCTCTGATAGCTAGTAATACTGAGCATCTTTTCATGTGTCTGGATCCTCTGTATGTCCTCCTTGAAGAAGTGCCTGTTCAAATCCTTTGCCCATTTTTTAATCGGGTTGCTTGTCTTGTTAGAGTGGAGTCATGTGAGTTCTTTATATATTTTGGAGATTAAACCCTTGTCTGAGGTATCATTGGCAAATATGTTTTCCCATACAGTTGGTTCTCTTTTTATGTTAATACTGTTTTCTTTAGCTGTGCAGAAGCTTTTTATTTTGATGAGATCCCATTTCTTTATTCTTTCCTTTATGTCCCTTGATCTAGGGGACATATCAGTAAAAATGTTGCTGCTGAAATATCTGAGATTTTCCTGCCTGTGTTCCCCTCTAGGACTTTAATGGTGTCACGACTTATATTTAAATCTTTTATCCACCTTGAATTTATTTTTGTGTATAGTGTAAGTTGGTGCTTGAGTTTCATTCTTTTGCATGTAGCTGTCCAGTTCTCCCAACACCATTTGTTGAAGAGGCTATTGTTACTCCATTTTATGCTGCTGCACCCTTTGTCAAGAATTGATTGACCATAGAGACTTGAGTTTATTTCTGGGCTCTCTGTTCTGTTCCATTGGTCTGTCTCTCTGTTTTTATGCCAGTACCAGGCTGTTTTGATTACAATGGCCTTGTAATAGAGTTTGGTATCAGGTATTGTGATCCCTCCTACTTCACTTTTCTTTCTCAGAATTGAAGCAGCTATTTGGGGTAGTTTATGGTTCTGTATAAATTTTTGAGGTGTTTGTTGTATATCTGTGAAATATGCCATTCGTACTTTAATAGGTATTGCATTGAATTTGTAAATTGTTTTCAGTAGTGTGGACATTTTGATTATGTTAATTTTTCTATCCATGAACATGGTATATGTTAACATTTGTTTGTCTTCCTATAGGTCTTTTACCTCCTTGGTTAGGTTTATTCCTAAGTATTTTACTTTTCTTTCTGCTATATCAAATGGGATTTTTTTCTTGATTTCTGCTTCTGCTGTTTCATTGTTGATATACAAAAATGCCTTTGATGTCTGGATATTGACTTTGTATCCTGCTGTTTTGCCAAATTCATTTATTAGGTTGAGCAGTTTTTTTTGGCGGAGTCTATAGGATTTTCTATGTACACTATCGTTTCATCTGCAAACAATGACAATTTTGTTGCCTCCTTTCCGATTTGTATGCCTTTCATTTCCTTTTCTTGTCTGATTGCTGTAGCTAAAACTTCCAATATTATATTGAATAGAAGTGGTGAAAGGGGACAAGCTTGTCTTGTTCCTGATCTTAGTGGAAAAGTTTTTACTTTTTGTCCATTGAGTATGATGTTGGCTTTAGGTCTCTCATATATGGCTTTCATTACGTTGAGGAATGCTCCCTCTATTCCCACTTTGCTCAGTGTTTTTATCATAAACGGGTGCTGTACCTTGTCAAATGCTTTTTCCCCATCTATTGATATGATCATATGATTTTTGTCTGCTATTTTTTATGTGATGTATTACATTTACTGATTTGTGAATATTGAACCATCCTTGCATCCCTGGGATGAATCCCACTTGGTCATGGTGTATGATCTTTTTAATGTATTGTTGGATGCGGTCTACCAATATTTTGTTGAGGACTTTAGCATCTATGTTCATCAGCGATATTGGCCTGAAGTTTTCTTTCTTTGTTGTGTCTTTATCTGGTTTGGGGATTAGGATGATGCTGGCTTCATACAAAGAGTTTGGGAGTCTCCCATTGTTTTGGATTTTTTGGAATAATCTGTGACAGATGTGGGTTAACTCTTCTTTAAATGCTTTGTAGAAACCTCCTGCGAATCCATCCAGACCTGGGCTTTTGTGTGTTGGGAGTTTTTGGATTACTACTTCAATTTCATCTGCTATTATTGATCTGTTCAGGCGTTCTACTTCTTCTTCATTGAGTTTTAGAAGGTTTTATTTTTCTAGAAATTTGTCCATTTCACCTAGGTTTTCAAATTTCTTGGCATATAGTTCTTCACAGTAATTTCTTACAATCCTTTGTATTTCTGTGGTAACAGTTGTAATAAATCGCTCCTCTTTCCTTTCTGATTGTGTTTATTTGGGTTCTCTCTCTCTCTCTCTCTCTCTCTCTCTCTTTCTCTCTCTCTAATAAGCTTGCTTAAAGGCTTGTTGATTTTGTTTATCTTTTCAAAGAACCAGCTCCTGGATTCATTGATCCTTAGAATTGTGCTTTTAGTCTCTATGTCATTTAATTCTCCTCTGATCTTGGTTATTTCCTTCCTTCTACTTGCTCTGGGCTGTGTTTGTTGTTGTTCCTCAAGTTCTTGAAGGTGTAGGGTTAGGTTCTCATTTGAAATGTTTTTATCTTTTTTAGGTATGCCTGTATAGCTATGAACTTCCCTTTCAGGACTGCCTTCATTGTGTCCCATAAGTTTTGGGTTGTTGTGAGTTCATTTTCATTTGTTTCTAGAAACTTTTTGATTTATTCCCTAATTTCATTTTTGACCCATTCATAGTTTAATAGCATGCTATTCAATCTCCATGATTTTGAGTGTTTTGGGTTTTTTCCCTTTGGGTTGGTTTCTAGTAATGCTTGGTATGATTTCAATTTTCTTGAATTTGTTGAGGCTTTCTTTGTGTCCTATCATGTGGTCTGTATTTCAAAATGTGTCATGTGCCTTTAAAAAGAATGTGTATTTAGCTTCTTTGGGATAAAGGGCTCTCTCTCTCTCTCTCTCTCTCTCTCTCTCTCTCTCTCTCTATATATATATATATATATATATATATATATATATAATCAGTTAAGTCCATTTCATCTAGGGCATTGTTCAATGCCACAGTATCTTTGTTGATATTTTGTTTGGAAGATCTGTCCATTTTTGACAGTGGGGTATTAAAATCACCTACTATAATTGTGTTGCTATCAATGTCTTTCTTGAAGTCCTCTAACATTTTCTTTATGTATTTGGGTGCTCCTATGTTAGGTTCATACATATTTACAATATTTATGTCTTCTTGGTGGATTCTTCCCTTGAATATTATGTAGTGACCTTTGGGTCTCTGTTTATGACCCTGTTTTGGAAGTCTATGTTGTTTGATATGAATGTTGCTACGCCGGCCTTTTTTTTTTTCTTTTTTCCGTTTGCTTGGAATATTTGTTTCCATCCCTTCATTTTCAGTCTGTGTAGGTCTTTTGTCCTGCAGTGGGTCTCTGGTAGGCAGCATATGCGTGGGTTGTGCTTTCTTATTCATTCAGCTATTCTATGTCTTTTGATTGTAGCATTTAATCCATGTACATTTAAAGTTATTATTGATAGGTACTTATTCATTGCCATTTTCATACCTGTGCCCCTCTCTCTTTCTCTCTTTTCCTTTCTTTCCTTAAAGCAGTCCCTTTAGCATCTCTTGCAGTGCTGGTTTGGTGGAGGTGTATTGTTTTCGACTTCTTTTGTCTGCGAAGCTTCTAGTTGGTCTTCTATCTTGATTGAGAGCACTGCCGGGTAATGTAGCCTTGGTTGCAGTCCCCTGGTTCTCATTCCTTGGAGTATTTCTTGTCATTCTCTTGTGTCTTGGAGCATTTCCATTGAGAATTCAGCTGCTAACCTTAGTGAGGCTCCCTTGTATGTTACTTCCTGTTTCTCCCTTGCTGCTTCTAAGATTCTCTCTTTGTCTTGGTATTTTGGCATTTTAATTACAATATGTCTTGAAGTGGGCCTCTTTGGGTCCCTCTTGATTGCGACTCTCTGTGTTTTCTGGATTGGTGTGACTTTTTCTGTCATCAAATTAGGGAAGTTTACCATCATTACTTTTTCAAATAGGTTTTCTATCCCTTCCTCCTCTTCTCCTTTTGGTATCCCTATTATATGGATATTATTATGTTTTCACATTGTCTTGCATTTCTCTTAATCCCTCTTCATTCTTTCTGAGTCTCTTTTGCTTTTGTTGCTCACTCTGGGTGTTTTTTTCTACCTTGTCCTCCAGTTCACTGATCAGACCCTCTGCTTTATTGAGCCTGCTTTTGATTCCTTCTACTGTGTTCTTCAGTTCAGAAATTGCATTCTTCATTTCCTCTTGGCCCTTCTTGATAGTCTCTATTTCCTTTTTCATGTTGATATAGTTTGTAGTGAGTTCACTGTAGTTTCCCTGTTGTTTCTGGTAGCTCATTGTGAGCTCATTGAGCTACTTGATGACCATCTTTGAACTCAATATCTGATAGTTGAGTTGCCTCTATTTCACTTAACATTCTTTCTGAGGCTTCCTCTTTTCCTTTGGGGATTGTTTCTTTGTCTTCCGATTGTTTGTGATACTCTTCTCTTTAGACTCAGCTTCTTAAATTGATCTTTTCTGATTCCCTGGGTTTATGGTGTGAACTGCTGTGGTAGAATACCTGTAAGATTCAGTGCAGTCTCCTTGATCTCCCAAGCTCACTGGTCTTGGGCTGTTGTTTAAGTTGGTTCTGTGTTTGTCTTTGGGTTTTGATTGTTGTTGGGTCTTTCTTTGGTTGGTCCTTCCCACCAGCTGGTTAACCGAGGGTCACTTGTCCACCACCTCTTGTATTTTGTTGTGCTGGTGAGGGCAGATTGTGTTGAAGCTGGTTCTTCCACGTGTACAAGGTTTTGAGGATCCTCTCTTGCTCTTGTTCACTTGTTTGTACTGGGTAGTTTCTCCACTATTTAGTTGTATTTCCAGATAGGTCCTGGGCTGAGTTAGTGTGGCTTGCACTCCCTCCTTCACCTTCTTCTGTTGTTATCTCCTCGTGGTTCCTTTGTTGTTGGGTTTCCTCTTTTAGTGGGTATCCTGGTGTTCACCGCTTCTACCTACTCTTTTTTGTGATCAGTTCAAAAGGGAAGGCAAAATGGTTTAAGACAGCAAGAGAGTATTCTATGATATTTACAGTAGCAGCCGGTAGAAAAGAGATAGGAAATCCTTTGGCTGTGTATAGTATTAACCGTGATCTTCCACCCAACTAGTCGATTTTTAGAAAGGATGGAAAGAAGAAAAGACTCTTGTTCGATAGGGAAGGATTGTGAGTTGGATCTAGAAAGCAGTGAGGTTGTGGGAGGTCAGATTCTGAGGTAAGGTGAGAGTAAAGGATAGTAAATTGCTGTAGTGTGAGAGATAATAGAGTTAACTACTCCAGTAATAGAGTTCAGGAAACTGTGAAGTGGGCTAAGATCTGGGAGGGTTGTTGTGAAGTATTTACAATTATATGGAACAGCTATTATTTACAGTAACATTAGAGGAACAATCATATGACATAATCTATGTGATCTGGACAACAAGAATAGGGAGTACAGGACCTTGAGTAGTGTGCTAATGGGACAGAAGTGAAGTGAAGGATAATAAATTAGCAATACACTATGAAAGAGAGATCGGGAAACCTGTCAAATGATATAATATAACCAGCCAAGCAAAGCAGACTATACAGAAAGAAGAGGAATACAAAAATACTATTAAAATATAAAATGTAAGAATAATGAAAAAATACTAATAATACAAATCTGCAATAACTTGCAGGTTCTCTGTAATAGCAAAGTGAAATTTGCCTCACTGTCTCAACTGTTGTGATGCTCCTTCTTTAGGTCCAACTCTGGTCTTTTCACAGTTCCAGGTCTTTATTTTTTGTCTCACTTGTAGGTGTTTAAAAAAAAAAAGGCACTGAGCGTGGGCTGCGAACCAGGCATCACAGGTTCGATTCCCAGTCAGGACACATGCTGGTCCCTGGGACCTTACTGTCCTGAAGCACTCTCCTTATTGTCTGGCTTTTCCATGTCCCCCAGCAACCGCACACTGATGTTTCTCTCTCTCTCTCTCTCTCTCCCTCTCCCTTCCCTCTCTAAAAATGAATAAATAAAATCTTTAAAAAAAAAAGGCAGAAGAAGGGAGGAAGAAGAGATAAAATTGGAAAGAAAGGAAGAAGAAATAAAACAAGAAAGAAGGAAAGAGGAAAAAGGAATGGAAAGATTAAAAATTAATAAATATTAAAATATAAAAAAAATATTTAAAAAAATAAAAATAGTTTAAAATAAAAAAGCCTCTTGGTTTCAAAGTGGCCAAATCAGCTTTTCTGGTCTTCTGGCTGCAGCAGGCTGAGGGGAGATTGGTATGGCTTTTCTTCCTTCCTGATCTGTACTCTGTCAGCCTCCGGGAGCTAGCCTGGTGCCTCTCCCCAGTACCTTGGGTGCAGGATCCAGGCCTTCCCCCTGGGTTACCGCTGTGGGCTGGGGTGTGGGCATGCATGCGCTCAGCCATGCTGCCTTGGTCCAGTGGGTGCACACTCTTCCCAGTGCTGTGGGGGTGCGCAGGGTCTTCTGCACAACTTTCTGTGCAACCTCGGGATCATTTCCCTGCTGGGTGGGAGGAAGGCCGGAATGATTGCTGCAGGAGAATTCCCCAAACAGTGTCTGTCTTTTCTTTTTTTTCTTTTTGAGAAATTCCTCCTATTCAAGTCTGCTGCTCAGTGCAGTGGCCTGGCCTTTTCCATGGGCCAATTCTCCAGGCAGACCAGTGACTATCAGGGTCAGGGCCTGTCACTCAACTTTGCCAGAGTCCACAGACTCCGCGGCTACTCGCAGCCCCTGTGTGTTTGCCACTTAGACCTTATTCTCCTCTCTGCAACTTCAAGGAACCACTTCTCCCCCAGTGCTGCTTAGACTTTGTTTGGCCAGGAAGGGAGCAGTTGCCCTGGCTCTCTCCCAAGGACTCTGTGGCAGACTTGTTGTGTGGCAAGCCTGGGGCTGAAGCACCCTGGTTCCCATGCTGGTCCCTGGGACCTTACTGTCCTGAAGCACTCTCCTTATTGTCTGGCTTTTCAGTGTCCGCTACAATTTTTGGTATCTCATTTTCATACATGCTGAGGTACTGTTGGCTGTTTGCTCTTTTACTCTGTAGATTGGCTAGGATTTTCTTCCGTGTGTAGGGGAAAGTGGAATCTGCTCCCTCCTACCCTGACACCATCTTCTCATCCCTAAACATGCACTTATAAAATAAGTAACTGAGGGTTTTTGAGGAATTTTTTTAGTTTAATATACTGAACATTCACTTTACTGTTCAGGGCCACAGAATCTAGAATAGCTGAAGTTTGCTACCCTGGCCCCAGTGCTGCCTCTTCCTAGTGACACAGCATTTTCTGTTAGTTGTAGCCCCTGAAGTCTTCACTTTAAAAATGCTAGTGAAATATATTTCCAATAAAGTGGGTCTCTGAGATCCTCTGGTTCTTCCCAAGTCTCATAAAACAAGAAAAGGGGGTGAAGGGAGGATGGAGTAAAGTGGTTGGTCTGTTTTGGAGTGACTCGGGGGCAAAGAAGGTGCCAGAGCAGGCCACACGTTGGTTTGGGGTCATGGATAATATTTGGACAGGCCTTTGGGGGTTCCTGGGACATAATAGCAGAAAACGCCCACAAGTCATACCCACAGGTTTGTATGTGATGCACAGTCAGTACTGTAATAGCCTGCTGCCTTTCCTGGGTTTATGAGCCACCATGGGCTTGGAGTACAGGTTTTCTGGTTGTTTGTTTTACTTAGCAACCTTTAGGACACATTTGTTTTTTTATCTCCCTCTGGATCAGAAATCCCTAACAGAGCTACTGAATATTTCCCAAACATTTCTTGCACAGTTTCTGTGGGACAGACCTCCAGGAGCCTGAATCTAAGATTGGGGACACTTTGTTAACCCACCCATGAGTCTGGTCTCTGCCCCCACCCTAGCAAGCTGCTGCTGTGTCTTATTTTTACCAACCAAAATTTCTCATGTGCAGACTTGTGTGGAATTATGTCTGTTTGTGTCTCATCCCTAGGATCACATCCAGGAAAGTTGGGGTAGTGTGGTTTCCAAGAGGTAATTCCACAGCATAGCACTTCATCTTATTTCATGGGATGTTTACTTTAACCACATGATGTGGGAAAAATGGTGAAAATAAAGTGCACACAGAGTCTTCTCATCCTCTGGGTAGTCAAAACTTAAAAGTAGAGCTCCTGTTATCCATTTTTGTAGCTTGAGGAGTTCTGTTGAAATTTCACTTGGTTGGTGTGTCATGAGTACACTTGGTTGAAATGAGAAGCTTCCACATCTTCTGGTTGATTCTGCAGCCAGTGGTTCTGTTACTTAGATAGTTGTGATGACATGAAGGATTTCCCCTTCAGAATTGTCCTAGAATAGCCATCCCTTCCCTGTGATAGCTGGTCATAGACTAAGACCCTCCTTACAGCCATAGCCCTTCCTCTGGCCAAGAGGATGCCTTCTAGCCAGCACTTACCCAGGAAACTTTTTCAGTGAATGCCCTGAGTACCTGTGATGCTATTGTACATTGTTGTATGTTGTACTTGTTGTCTCTTCCCTCACAGAGGTGCCAGTGTGGGGGACTTCTGGGAGATTGTAAATTGGCCCATCCAGTAAATTCATTGAGGATAAAGGCTAGATGACTTTGGGTCATAGATTGAGGTATTGGAGTGGTCTCATACCTATTGTTGTTTTTTTTTTAATATGTGTACACAGGAGAATGAAGGAAGGGCCACAATGTGTGTGCTGGTGTGAGTGTCACACCACCATCTTTCTGAGCTCTTTCCCCTGAGACAGCCTGGAAGCGCTAAAGCTCCAGGAGCCATGATACTTCACTCCTAGGATAAATGCTGACTCACATTGAATAAAGTAGTATCCTGAGTCAACGCTGATGCAAACTTAACAGAGCAGAAGAGGCTCATTCTTCTAATGGAAAGTCACTCACTGATTTGGAGGGAATGAGGGACGCTCACCCTTCGGTGGCCATTATGTTGTGAATGCACGGACAGCAAGGAGCCAAACAGTAGCCTAGTCTCAGGATGTTCCTGTGGAAAACACCAATTACAGAGGGAAAAGGATGACTGTGGGGCTCTGCCACAGCAGCATTTTCTGTGCACTCCTGGCATAGCAGAAGTGGACTGAGGCCTGTGCACAACCTGAGAGGTCTGCACAGTTCACATTACTGAGTCTGGAAGCAGGGCAGAGGGGGGCAAGGGTCCTGCAGTGGGCACAGTGAGGAGCTGAGGACATCTGAAAGGGGCATTTTCTACTTGGGATGGCTATGTTTTGGTAAAGCAGGAAGATGGCCCCATTTGGGAAAACACCCCCGGGAGTGTGCCTGCAGCTGGCTGTAGAAACAAGTGACAGTGGGTGTCATGATTGCGGGTAAGCATGCAGGAAGGTGACAGAAGGTCCACCCAGCAGAATAGCTGCTGCCCTGGAGCCCCCAGAACCATACATAGAAGCATGACTGTTACACGGCATCTGTGACCATATGGTCTAAAATGGTGTAAAGAAACTGCACCCATGTCTGGCACAGAGGAGCCACTCAATATTTGTTTGTTTCATCTTCCAAAATGACAGCAGATCCCTGTTCTGCCAAGTATGGATGTCATAGGCATTTCTAAGCCTTCTGACATTGGGGTCAATTGAGCACTCATTTCAGAATTCTGGGGTGCTGGTGCAGCACAGGCAGGTACCCAGCTTCTTCCCAACACCCAGGACATAATTTGCCTTCTGCCAATGGACCCCCAGCTTCCCCGCCACCCACCACACATGGAGCTGCTGTGGGCCATCCCTGGGCTGTAGGCGGGCAGCCTCTCATTTCTTCCTGCACGCATCTCTTTGGAGTCTGTGTGCTGTGTCAAATGACAGAAATAACACTATTTAGTAATGAGTTGGATGTCTTTTTTATTTAAGGGAAACAGTCCATAGACTGAGGATGTTCAGTGCCTTGCAAGCAGGGAGCACTCTACCTGAGGGGAGTGTTGGAGAACATTAACAAGGACCACAGGAGACAGAGCAGATCCTGTTTTCTCCCGTGCCATGACTTAGGTTTAGACTTATGCCCTAAGCCAGGCCTCAGGGGCAGCAGGGCTTCAGGGTCACCTCCGTTTTGTGGGACTTGATCTACAGACCTTTTTCTGCTCTGCTGATGCCACCCCATCCATCCCTGTGCTGCAGTGATTGATGGTTGGCTTCCTGCATGCTCTTTCTTGGTCATTCTGGTCAGCACACATGGGTGCAACACCTCACACCCCTGCTGCCAACTTCCACCGGCTCTCTGCCTCTCCTGGCAGCAGTGTTCCTGGGAAACTGCCGGGCCCTGGGTCTCATCTCCTCTTCTTGGGTTCTTCACCCACTGGAATCCAGGACAAGGCCCTGCACCCCATGACAGAGCTACAGGGTCACTGACTCCTTCATCCCAGAGCCTTGCCTGTGATCCCTGCCACACCGTGGGCACTTCCTCCACAGACTGACCTGGCGCCAGGAGCTTCACGTCTTCCTACCACACCACCTCTCCCCACCACTGTCTCCTATACCCTGAGTCTTCCACGTCTCCACATCCAGCAAGCCCTGTCCGTTCTTCCTCTGGAACACATACTGCTGTCATAACCAGGCCACTATCTGTCAATCCTGGCCACAGGCCCCCTTGCTTTGCCCACTTGATCTCCTCTATTCTCCATATGGCAGTCAGCATGATCCTTTCAGAATGCAAGTGAGACCACGTGTGGGTGCTAGCATATCAGCCTGTATGTCTTGGCCTTACCGCCTCCCCTCTCCATCTGTGAAATTTTCCATATTACCACTTGGTATTGCTTTGTGCAGTCTCAACAAGCCAGCTTGTTCCTGCTGTGGGCTGGCTCTGTGCTGTTGGTTCTCAGCCAGGAATCCACCCACCCCCTTGTCTTCCCATCATTCACATCTGAACTTGAGTGTCACTTACCCAGGGAGGCCCCCTGACCACCCACTTCCCAGCACTCACCACTACATATCTATGTGTTCCTCACCACTAGATCCGCACTTCCACAACAATGCTCAGCACAATGTAGCCTGTGCAAAGACTGCCGTTCACTGGGGGAGCAGGGCTGCTTTGGTCTGTGAGAAGTGAGGAGCATTCCTTGTAGGACCAAGCTATGAGTCAGGGGTGTGGCCTCTCTTTAAAGTCAGGTTTATTGAGGTCTAATTTAAATATAATAAAATGTACCTTTTTAACTGTAGTGTTTGCTGAGTTCTGACAGATGTATTTGCAGTCAATCTTTTCCCTTAGTGACTCCTGGTCTGTTCTCTTCTTTTCTAGAACCTCATAACTGGAATCATACAGTGTGTGTGGTCTTTTGTGTTTGGCTTCTTTCACTGCTTCTGAGGTCTGTCCATATTGTTGTGTGGATATGTTGCTGAACATTGTCCCATTGTGTGGATGGCACTCATTGTTTCCACACCCACTAGGGGAGAAAGGATCACTCACTGTCTCTAGTTTTGAGTACTTAGTAATGAGCAGTTGCATGCAAATCTTTGTGTGGACATGTTTTCATTTTTCTTGGGTAAGTACTTAGGAGTGGGACTGCTTGATCACACGGTGATTGTGTGTCTAACTTTATAAGAAGCTTCCAAATTTATGATTTATCTAACTCCCACCAGCAATGTATAATTGGTACAGTTGCTCCACATCTTCACCAAAATGTGGCATTGTTAGTCTTTTTGATATTAGCCATTCTGGTAGGTTTGTGATGGTATCTTATTGTGGTTTTAATTTGTATTTCCCTAACAACTGGTGATATTCTTCTCCCTTCCACATCTCTTATTTGACCATTAAATCCTTTTATTTTTAACCATTATCTAAACTTGGGTTGTTTGTCTTATTACTGAGTTATAAAGTGTTCTTTAGTCCCTGGCTGGTGTAACTCAGTGGATTGAGGGCGGGCTGTGAACCAAAGGGTCACTGGTTCGATCCCCAGTCAGGGCACATGCCTGGGTTGTAGGCCAGGTCCCAGTGGGGGCCACCTGAATCACAACCACACATTGATGTTTTTCTTCCTCTTTTTCTCCCTCCCCTCCCCTCTCTAAAAAAACAAAAAAAAAACAAGGTGTTGTTTACATATTCTGGATACAAATTTTTACCAATATTTTCATTTAGTCTGAGGCTGGCAGTTTTCATTTTCTTAACAATGGCTTTTAAGAGCAGTGGTTTCTAATTATGATAAATTCAATTCATCAATTACCCAATTTATTTTTTTAATGCATTCTGATTTTTTTGTGTTGTATTTGAAAGACCTTTAGCTAACCCAGGATTACAAAGGTGTTTTTTCTGATGTTTTCTTTGAGATGTTTTATATTTTTATCCCTAATATTTATATTTATATTTCATCTTGAGTAAATTTTTATGCATGTTGTGAGGTAAACATTAAGGTTCATTTTTCTACATACAAATATCCAATTGTCCCAGCACCATTTGTTGAGAAGTCTGGGATGAGTTTTTTCCCATTGTGTGACCTCACTAATCTCACATTATCTCTGGACCAGGCTGTCTTCAAACTACAAAATGTTACTAAAATGTGACTGCACCCAAGACAAATGAGGGAGGGAACAGTCTTTTCAACAACTGGTGCTTGAACAACTGGATAATCATGGACAAAAAAAATGAAGTTGGACCCTTACCTCATACTATATACAAAAATTAACTCTAAGTGGATCAAGGGCCCAATTTTAAAAGCTAAAAATACAAACTCTTAGGAGAAAACATAGGTGTATATTTCTGTGACTTTGGAATAATTTTTTTTAGTTATGACCCCAAAAACATAAACAAACAAGAACAAAAATTGATAAATTGATCTTCATCAAAATTAAAAACTTTAAACAAGTGGCACCATTAAGGAAGTAAAAAGGCAATCCACAGAATGGAAGAACACTTTCAAAAACATATATTTGGCCCTGGTTAGGTAGCTCACTTGGTTAAAGCATCATCCCAACGCACCAAGGTTGTGAGTTCAATCCCTGGTCAGGGGGATTAAGAGGAAGCAAACAACGAGTGCATCAATAAGTGGAACACCAAATGGATGATTCTCTCTCTTTTTCTCAAGTCAATAAATAAATTAAAAAAAAAATCATTTTGTTGTTGCTCAACTACAGTTGTCTGCGTTTATCCCCCATCGCTTCCCCAACCCAATAAATAAATAAAAAAAAATTTTAAAGGAAAGGAAACCATATGTCTGATGAGTGATGTATACCTGGAATATATAAAGAACCATTACAACTCAGTGATAAACAGGAAAATAACCCAGGTACAAAATAGGCAAAGGATCTGAATAGACATTCCTTCAAAGGAGTACAAATGGTTAATAAGCACATGTAAAGATGTTCAACATCATTGACCTTAAGAAAACACAAGCCAAAATCACAGTAAGGTACTAACTATGTCACACCTACTAGGGTGGCTACAATTTTTTTTTTTAATTTTAAGAAAAATAAGGGTTGGCAAGGAGAGAAATCAGAACCCTCATACCTTACTGATGGAATTCTAAAAATGGTACAGCCGCTTTGGAAAAGAGTTGACCAGTTCCTCTAGTGGTTACATGGAGTTCTATGACTAGCAGTTTGACTCCTAGTTATATAACCAAGAGAAATAAAAACATGCGCATGCAAAAACTTGTATACAAATGTTCATAGCCTTATTCCCAATAGCCAAAAAATAGAAATGACCCAAGTGTCCCTCAGCTTATGGATAAACATACAGTGAAACATCAGGGAATGAAGTGCTGACGCACCTGCTGCTACATGGATGAGCCTTGAAAACATGCTGAGGGAAAAAAGCCAGTCACAAAAGACCACATGCTGTGAGACTGATTCCATTCATATGAAGTGTGTAAAATAGGGAGATCTATAGAGACAGAAGTAGATTACTGGTTGCTTATGGCTGGGATGGGGGGGTTAAGGGACTGTATCTAAATGGTACAGGAATTCTTTATGGGGTGATGAAAATGTTCTGAATTTAGAAAGTGGTGTTGGTTATATAACCTTGTGAATATTCTAAAACCTACTTATATACTTCAAAGGAGTGACTTGTAATGTGAATTATATCCTATTTTTTTTAAATCATTGAATCAGCCAGCCATAGTCTTTAGAAAAAATATTAAAATCAAGAGAGCCCTGGCTTGTGTGGCTCAGAGGATTGACTTGGGAACCACAGACTCAATGGTTCGATTCTCAGTCCAGGTACATGCCAAGGTTGCAGGCCAGGTCCCCAGTAAGGGGCATGTGAGAAGCAACCACACATTGATGTTTCTCTCCATCTGTCCCTCCTTTCTGCTCTGTCTAAAAATAAAATACATGAATTTTTTTTAAAAAGTCAAGATGAATTAACATATCTGTGAACACTCAAAGGCATTAAAATCAGGATTCAAGGTTTCCCATTCATTTAACAGTGAAGAGGGTGGAGGTTGGTCTGGTCATTCCTCTTGGGATGTAATGACTGATAATGTACAGAAGCCTGGTTTTCTCCAAAGCTCTGTTAAAAATTTTATTCCCTTTGGACCAGAATCCAGCAGACATCCCAACAGAAAGTGGATCTTAGGCTCAAAACTGGGACTGAATATTGGATTGCCATTATTCTCACGGCCACCATTTTTCTATCATAAACATCAGGAAAGTTTTTGGGTGCAAACTCCAAACATATGACCAGCAGCTGAATAAACACCCATTTTGAATCACTGCTTAGAACAGGTTTCCTGTGGAAGCCTGATGAGCCCACAGTGTGTCAGGCCTTCTGACACAATGTGTCAAAGCACTCATCAGGAAGCTTCTTCCTGGCCTTCCCAGTGACACTAGGGGCACAGACCTCCCGTCCACACCCCTTATGTACACACCTGGGCCTCAGCTTCGTTGGTGGCAGAATGTGAAATATCTGAGGTGCTTTCCAGATCAGGCTGATAATTTTCCAGTTAAACTTTCTGCGTGTGTACAGCTCTTTTTCACGGAAAGTATTCTAAAACATATTGACCAGATCTCTGCTTTATCAGTATATATCCACCTTAACCCTTTCTTAATGATTCAGTTATTTGTTATGAATATCAAATACATTAATATGTATTTATGTATAAATACAAACTTTCGATTGCTGTTGAGATGTCTTTTTTTTTTAATCGTCACCCAAGGATACATTTATTGATCTTAGAGAGAGAGGAAGGAAGAGAGAGGGAGAAACATCAATGCAAGAGAGAAACATTGATCAGTTGCCTCCCATACACACCTTGACTGAGTATCAAACCCACGACCTTTTGGTGTGCTGACAACATTCCAACCAACTGAGCCAACCAGCCAGTATGAGATGCAGTATGAGATGTGCTAATCTTTTTTTTTTAAGATTTTATTTATTTTTAGAGAGAGGGAAAGGGAGGGAGGGAAGGGAAGGAGGGAAATATCAATATGTGGTTGCCTCTTGAGCACCCCCTACTGGGGACCTGGCCTGCATGTGCCCTAAGTGGGAATCAAGCCTACAACCCTTTGGTTCACAGGCTGGCACTCAATCCATGGAGCCACACCAGCCAGGGCGAGATGTGCTAATCTTATATTAAGTAACCTGAAGCCCACTTTGCATTTAGAATTGTATCATTTTTCACAACTTTCTATCTTCCCCTGAAAGCCACCCATGCATTTCTATCAATGAGACCCGCTCTTTGTGTTTGGGTGCTCCTCAGCCATTAGCTGCTTTCTTCCTTTCTGAGGTTGTGCCCTGAACATATTTGAGGTCACCAGGCAGGTGAATGGAGCTGGACAAACAGGGAAATATTATTCACTTGTGTGAAGAAAAACTGGCCACACAATCCTCACAAAGGCTCTCTAGAAACACATACTGAATGCCTGACATTTCCTAATGTCAGCATTTCTACTTTTGGTATTTAAAAAAAGAAAACTAAAGAGAGTACAATTTATTTCTTAGTGGAAGCTTCTAATCTAAACCCTCTTTTGCTCATGGTAGGGGTGGGGGTAAGGTCTAGAGAGTCTGCGAGGTCTGTTTGGAGGTCAAGCCTGCAGCCAGTCTGTGCTGCCCTAGGCCCCATGCGGGAGCCGGTTCAGGCCACATGCTGCAGTGGCTCAGCCTAGAGGTGACACAGCCACGTCCACACGTTCTTCTCCACATTCTTTATACAGTTGTTACTCATTTAGAATAGCTTGAGGTTTAAAAACCAACCAGAACTTTCCATTTTAAACACTGAGGTATAAATTTCCCAATAAAAACTGTTTTGCTATAATTAGAAATGGTCTGTAAGCTTAAACCAGGCCCACCCAGCATTTGGTCAGAACAGCTTGGTGTTTGAATGTGTTCTTGGCCCGTCAGCATCTTTCATACACAGGAATCTGGGAGCACTGGTCTCACACACTGGGAACAAGCCCACTGATACATGGGCTAGTTTTTGAAAAGTTCTGACCCATCTTTGTCCCCACCAGACCTCAGCTGACAGAACTGGTTCAGTCTACCAAATACCTATAGCCTCAGGAAGGCCCATCCTCTGAAGCACACAGGTTCTCCACACCCACAGTTTAGCCCTGCCCCCCACTTTGAGGCTAGCTTCTAGACTGAGCATTTCTCGAATGAAGCTTCACGTCAGTGTCCTTCCTTGATAGTTGGAGTGGCCACAGTGGCTGGGTTTGGGTTTGGAACATAGTGGGGCTTGCATCCGACTTTAGCATCAGCCCAGGTATCTGTTTCTGCATCAAGAGTTGTGAGAACAGAGAAATGTGTGTTTCAAAAACTGATCCTAGGAACTCAAAGTCTCACTGTGGAGCCTACTTTAATAATCTTTCTTATATCACCCCCAACCCACAATCCATTCCCACAAAAGCAGACAAAAAGACATGTAACTCTGTCCATGGGTAACACTCTGTTCAGATCCCTGCAAAACTTTGTTGTGTCAATGCCTGCAAGTCAAGTCTAAATTAAGCCGTCAGGCCCTGACTGGTGTGGCCCAGTGGGTTGGGCATCCTCCCTCAAACCAAAATATCAACAGTTCAATTCCCAATAAGGGCACTGTGTCATGGGCCAGGTTCCCAGTTGGGTGGTGAGCAAGAGGCAACCAATCGATGTTTCTTTCATACATCAGGGTTTGTTGCTCTCTCTTTCCCTCCTCCCCCCTCTCTAAAAATAAATAAATAAAATATTTTTTTTAAATAGTAAAATAAAAAATCATGGAGTCAGTTCTGATATACAGGATGGGACAAAGTGGATTTACAGTTTGTGTAGAAAACAATACAATAATTAATAAATAATAGTACGAGAATAAACTCTTTGTTTCTCATATAACTGTAAACCTACATTTGCCCTACCCTGGGTCTACTGTGAATAGTGGGAAGTAGAGATTTTTCCAGAATTATTGCATTACATGGGGGGGAAAGCCAACTCTACCTTAGAGTTTGCAAGCCTAGAACTTTGTGAAATTCTATTTCATGTCCCTGTTTTAGAGAGTATACTTTTGACTCTTAAATGGGATCCAGTCTCATCATGAGGCCAACTTTTTGCAGAGCCTGCTCCCCAAAACCCCATCTCCCAGGATAGCCAGAACTGTGCATGAGGGGAGATGACCACATTGATGATAGGCTCTGGGTAGCCCTGTACTATGTAGCAGAACCATTGCCCACAGTTATCAACAGGCAGGCCAGGGTGTTTTGGTGGCAAGTGTGAGGACATACAGTGTAGGAGCCACTCACTGTGACGGAGGCTAGCTCACAGATGTTAGTTTGAAAGGCTTTTAAAATTGAATGCTAATAGTTGCCTTACAGTAAGGAAGCTGGCACACAACACCTCACCTCAGAATCACCTGGGTGAGTCAGAATCACCTGCGTGAGTCAGCTAGACTCTCTGTCTTAAGGGACACTACACAGCATGCCTGACTGGCCTCCTCAAGGACAGAGAGGCTGCCTCAGACCTGAGGGGACTTAAGGAGGCAGGACAGACAAATCCTGCAGGACCTTGTGTGGACAAACTGGTAAAATTGGAATGAACTTGTTCTGTAACATGTTAAAATTGGGGAGTTGATAGTATGGCAGCTTGGAGGCCTTGTGGCAGTGGAAAGATCTAGAACAGCAGTGCCATTGAGTACTGAAGGCAGGAATGTGGGTGGCCATGGCCAGGGCACCATGGTGCTGTGTGCTGACAAGTGACTGGCACATCAGGAACATAGACTTTAAGGGAATGTGAGAGACACCGCAAAAGGATTTCTCACTTCTTTCCAGTCATCTGGATCAGTGTGCCTGTGCCCTGCAAATTGCTCTGTGGAAAAAAAAGAGGGGGTGGCTTCTGCTCAAGATGGTGACATAGGTGAATGTGGTTTTTTGCATCCTCCCACAACCATATCAAAATTGCAACTGAGCTACAGAACAAATATTCAGAACTGCCTAAAATATGGTTGAATGAAAGTCCTACAACTAGGGAATTAAAGAAACTATATTGAGGTTGGTAGGAGGGGTGGAGATGTTGAACAGGCTGGTCCCACACCTAGATACAGTAGATAAGAATTGGGAGGGATATCTTGGTTTCAAAGGTTCCCCCTAAGGAACAAGAGGTCCCAGCCCCATACCCAGCCTCCCAGCCCAAGGTTCCAGTGCCACAAAGACAAGTTCCCATAACTTCTGGCTGTAAAAGCCAGTGGGGATTGAGGCTGAGGGAGACAGGCTTCTGGAGTTCCAGGTGTTCCTCTTAAAGGACCCATGCACAGACTTACTGGGACTCAACCCCTCTGAGCTCCAATACTGGAATAGTAGCTTGAAAGCCACCAGAGGCACACAGGGAGGGAATGAATTATCTGGCATCAGGGTGAGAACTGGGGGCAGCTTTCTCCCAGACAGAAGTGCTAGCAGAGGCCATCAAAGAGGCCACTGTTTGATGACTCCTCCACCTACAGAGCTGACCAGTGGGCACAATATCAGAGTCTCCGTGAACTGAACCTGAGTCACACTGTTTAGCCCATCCTGATGACTTACTGAGGCCTGACCCAACTTTCAGGCCTACCCAAGCTGTTTCCTTGGCTTTTCCATACCAAAGAATGTCTTGATTCACGCTTCACACTTCCCTAAAATCTCTGAAACAAGCATCATCTGGCCTCAACAAGCCTTGTACATCTCATTAAGTGGCCCAAGGTCTAGCACCAAAGCAGCCGGCCTTAGCCTCATCTGGGCACCTCCAAGCCTAGCACAAGGAGCCATCTGCAAGTTGTTTTGTAGCTTATGCTGGGTGGCCCTGGACACAGGCAGTGGCTAACCCTGGATGTGCCAAAAGCAGTCAAGCCTCAACTACAAGAGGAGAGTGTACTCAGCCCACATGGAGTGCACACCTCGAGTACCCATCTTGGGTGATAGGGGAGGCTGTGCCACTGGAGCCCACAGGACACCTACTACATTAGGCCATGGTACCACACCAGAGAGACATAGCAGCTCTACCTAATACATAGAAACAAACACAGAGAGGCTGTCAAAATGAGGAGACAAAGAAATGTGGCCCAAATAAAAACAGAACTCCAGAAAAATAACTAAACAAAATGGAGACAAGCAATCTACTAGATGCAGCATTCAAAACACTGGTTATAAGGATGCTCAAGGAAATGAATGAGGACCTCAACAACATAAAAAAGACCCACTCAAAAATAAAGCTTAAACTAATTGGAATAAAGAACAATTTACAGGGAATCAATAGTAGAGTGGATGAAGCCAAGAATCAAATCAGTGATTTGGAATATAAGGAAGCAAAAAACACCCACTCAGAACGGCTAGAAGAAAAACAGAATCCAAAAAAAAATTAGGACAGTTGTCCCTTTGGGGCAACTTCATGTGTACCAACATTTGCATCATGGGGGAGCTGGAAGGAGAAGAGAGAAATTGGCAACCTATTTGAAAAAATAATGACAGAAAGCTTCTCTACCTTGGTAAAGGAAATAGACATACAAGCCCAAGAAGGGCAGAGAGTCTTAAACAAGATGAACACAAAGAGGCCCATCAAGACACATCATAAACAAATCCCAAAGGTTAAAGACAAAGAATGAATCTTAAAGGCAGCAAGAGGAAAAGCAGTTAGTTACCTACAAGGGAGCTCCCATAAGACTGTCAGCTGATTTCTCCAAACTAACTTTGTAGGCTAGAAGGGACTGACAAGAAATATTCAAAATGATGAAAAACAAGGATCTGCCTAACACTAGATTACCCAACAAAGCTATCATTTAGAGTTGAAGGGCATATAAAGAGCTATTCATAGAAGAAAAAGCTAAAGGAGTTCATCACCACTGAACCAGTATATGAAATATTAAAGGGTCTTCTTTAAGAAGCTAAAAAATATGAACCATAAAATGGCAATAAATATGTGTCAACAATTGAATCTGAAAAACAAAACAAACAGAACAGAAGAGACTCGTAGATACAGAAAACATTTTGACAGTTGCCAAGTGGGAGGGGAACTGGGAGTGACAAAGGTAAAGGGATTAAGAATTACAAACTGGCTATTACAGAATAGTCTCAGGGATATAAAGTACAGCATAGGGAGTACAGTCAATAATATTCTAATAACTATGTATGGTGTCAGATGGGTATGAGATTTTTCTGTTGATCACTTAGTAAGTTATATAATGTCTAATCATTGGGGTGTACACCTGAAACTAGTATGATACTGTTGTCAACCCTAGTTGAAAAATAAAGAATGATTTAAAAGATAATAAGTTTTCTTCTCTCCACAGGAAAAGTACCCAGAGGCTGTGCACCTCTTGGAGGGGGCCTCCTCCAGCTACATGGGGATCCAGAGTACCAGCCAGCCAGGGTAAGTGCAAGTACCCCATGGCATCCTGGACCTTCCTTGCTGGCCAAGTCCCTTCCCAGCAATCAGATGGCTATTTCTTTTTAAAACAAGGATTATCATTAGTAGAGGACAAATACAAACTCGCTCACATGTTGAGAAATGTCTGTGGAACCATAACAGATATGCAAGTGAAAGTGAGACAATAGGGTGAGACAATAGGAAGGGGACCTTGCTGGGTGAGGGAGGAGTGGAATGTAGGGACAGTAAAGGTCTGTACAGCTGTGGGTGAGCAAAAGTCTAGAAGGTACTAGTCTCACTTCAAGGGCCCATAGGAGACCAAGAAGGGGAGGCCTGGAAGTGGTGGAGCTGTTTTCAACTTATTTCAGAAAAGTTCAGGAAACAGCAAGTGCTGAGGGAGAGACAGAGGGACGGGAACTATTCTTTACTGTCATGGACACCCATGAATGTGTACGTAAATGTACTTTGATAACTTGCACAGGGGTGCCTATAGATGTTTGGTTTGTTTTCAAGCCTTAAACTAGTGTCATAATTATGTAGGCTTCTGGGACTTGCCTTTAGTAATAAAACATTTCCAAAATTCACCTCTGGTGGCACCTGTAGCTGTAAACCATTCATTTTCAGTGCTAATACTCTATTAGGGGTGTGTGTGTGTGTGTGGTATATATGTATTTCTGTATTCTTCAGGTGTTGAGCATTTGGGTTATTCATCAAAACACTTCTCTTGGGCATATACCTAGAAATGCAGTTCCTGAGTCATAGGGTAGATTCAGCTTTCCGTTGCTGCCAAATTCTCTGCAAAGTAGTTTATCAATTTATATTTTCCACAGGAAATTTTAAGTTCCTGTTACTCTACATCATGTACTTCACTTGTACTGTCACACTAAAAATTAGTAGGTCTTTGTTTCCATGTTTCTGTTTGTTCATGATGATGAACA
The DNA here is from genome assembly GCA_004024845.1 of Tonatia bakeri. Classification (NCBI taxonomy): domain Eukaryota; kingdom Metazoa; phylum Chordata; class Mammalia; order Chiroptera; family Phyllostomidae; genus Tonatia; species Tonatia bakeri. The sequence goes on from PVIA01004960.1 coordinate 65,046, forward strand.
TGTGTTCATGACTAACCAACCATACATACTCTTCATCTGTGGATAGATGTCTTTAGGAACAGGGTCAGCTGAGCACAGGCCCAGGATGGTTGGAGGAGAACAGAGCTCCTGCCCTGGGTGGGTGTCCTCTTTCCACTGCAGAGTTCAGTTTTTTTTTTGACAGAGAGATTTATTGTTCCACGTATTTATGTATCCATTGGTTGATTTCTTTTTTAAAATTATATTTTATTGATTGTGCTATTACAGTTGTCCCAATTTTTCCCCCATTGCCCCTTTAGCCAGAACCTCCCCCCGCCCAGGCAACCCCCACACCTTTGTTCATTTCCATGGGTCATGCATGTAAGTTCTTGGCTTCTCCATTTCATTCATATATATATAATCTTTCCTCTGCCTAGAATAGCTGTGTTTATTTATACAAATATATATATAGTTCAAGTATAACCGTCTTCATTTTCCCCTAAACAACCTCCCACCCCACCCATCCCCCCCACACCCTACCCATCCCCACATCCCACCCTTGATCCTACCTGCTTTGGCTTTGTCCATGTGTCCTTTATACATGTTCCTTGACAACTCTTCTCCCTTATCCCCCTCCCCCCTGGTTACTGTCAGTTTGTTCTTTATTTCCTTGTCTCTGGTTCTATTTTGTACTTTATGTCACCATGACTATTCTGTAACTACCAGTTTGTGCATTTTAATCCTTTCACCTTTTCACCTATTCCCTCAATCACTCAACCCATCTGGCTGCCATCAACTATGGTGGACTCCGGCCAGCAGAGTTCCACCTTGTTGTGGCTGCAGACAAGAATAAATGCACAGATGACAGCAATCCTGTGGAGAAAAAGAGAACAGCACAGCTACTCTCTCAAGGGGACAGTGTCTATGAATGCCTTGGGCACTCTCTCAAAAAGAGAGCGCCCCAACCCTTGCCTAGATGGGCTTTTATTGTTTTTCTCAGGTCTTAAGTCACAGAAAGATTTATTATCTATTACATGGAATATTGTTATCTACATTTAGGTACAATCAAGGAAATGAAAATAACATGCAGAAGGGAATCACAGTGAGCTGATTAGCTCTGTCCTTGGGTGAATTCACACAAGCTTTGGAAATTACCTTGAAGACAGACAATACACATTTGTTGTTGTAGACCAGGGTGATAGAGTTTTAGCAAGAGCAAGCCATAGCAGTCACTATGCATTTTCTAGGACTGATTCCCACGGGAAAACTCGGTTTGAAGGTCTGGCTCCTGCCCACCACTTCGCTTTTGTAGGCTTTCCATACACAGCTGAGTCACATTTGCTAGACTAAAACAAACCCGTCCCCTACAATCAACTCACTCTCTGTATCTAGGATTGTTTCTGTTTTACTTGTTTGGCCTTTAGATTCAATTATTGAGATATGTATTTATTGCTATTATATTCATAGTTTTGATCATCTTCTTCTTAAAGGAGATCCTTTAACATTTCATATATTAGTGCTTTGGTGATGATGAACTCCTTTAGCTTTTTCTTGTCTGGGAAGCTATCTGCCCTTGGATTCTAAGTGATAGCTTTGCTGGGTAGAGTAATCCTGGGTATGGGTCCTTGCTTTTCATCACTTTTTTTTTGGGGGGGGGTTGATTTTTTATTTATTTATTTTTATTTTTTAATTTTCTTTATTCTTTATTTTATTGATTATGCTATTACAGTTGTCCCATTTTCCCCCTTCACTCCCCTCCACCCTGCCCAACCCCTCTCACCCACAATCCTCCTCTTTAGTTCATGTCCATGTGTCATAAGTTCTTTAGTGTCTACATGTCCCATACTGTTCTAGCCCTCCCCGTCTATTTTCTACCTATTGTCTATGCTACTTATGCTCTATATCTTTTCCCCCTCTCTCCTCCTCCCACTTCCCTGTTGCTAACCCTCCATTTGATGACTTTTTTTTTACTGTTCATATTTTTAATCTTCATTTTCTTAGGTAAGTCCCTTTAACATTTCATATAATAAGGGCTTGGTGATGATGAACTCCTTTAACTTGGCCTTATCTGAGAAGCACTTGATCTGCCCTTCCATTCTAAATGAAAGCTTTGCTGGATAGAGCGATCTGGGATGTAGGTCCTTGCCTTTCAGGACTTGGAATACTTCTTTCCAGCCCCTTCTTGCCTGCAAGGTCTCTTTTGAGAAACCAGCTGACAGTCTGATGGGAACTCCTTTGTAGGTTACTGTCTCCTTGTCTCTTGCTGCTTTTAGGATTCTCTCCTTCATTTTTACCTTGGCTAATGTAATTATGATGTGCCTTGGTGTGTTCCTCCTTGGGTCCAACCTCTTTGGGACTCTGAGCTTCCTGGACTTCCTGGAAGTCTATTTCCCTTGCCAGACTGGGGAAATTCTCCTTTATTATCTGTTCAAATAAGTTTTCCACTTGTTGCTCTTCCTCTTCCCCTTCTGGTACCCCTATAATTCGAATGTTTGAACGTTTAAAGGTGTCCTGGAGGTCCGTAAGCCTCTCCTCATTTTTTTGAATTCTTGTTTCTTCATTCTTTCCTGTTTGGTTGTTCCTTTCTTCCTTCTGGTCCACTCCATTGATTTGAGTCCCAGTTTTCTTCCCCTCACTATTGTTTCCCTGTGCATTTTCCTTCATTTCTCTTATCGTAGCCTGCATTTGTTCATCTAATTTATGACCAAAGTCAACCAATTCTGTGAGCATCCTGATCACCAGTGCTTTGAACTGTGCATCTGAAAGGTTAGCTGTCTCCTGGTCACTTAAAAAAATTGGCTCTGGGGCTTTTAATTCTGTTTGAGCCATCTTTTTTATTTTTTATTTTCCTTTGGTCTGATTGCAGGTGTTATGTATGGGCGGCGGAGTCTTAGGTGTTCACCAGGGCAGGGCACCCCAGTCGCCGGGTTGTGACGTTGTATGTGGGGGCGGGGTCTGAGAGGGAACAATGGCGCCTGCTCTGCTCTCTCCAGGACCTCAGTCCCCCTTGCCGCCTCCCACAAGCAAACTGGGCCCTTCTGGTGCTGGCTCCCGGGTAGGTGGGCCTGTGCACTTTTTCGGACTCTGTGGGCTTCCCCGAGGAGCCTCCTGCGAGGCTGAGAGAATCTCCCAGCCTCAGCTCCCACAGGTGTTTTCAGTTGGTGCTCTTAGGCTTTGTTTCCCGGCGCTAGGTCCCCGGGTTGCGCTGCCCGTTTTCGCTTAGTCTGTCTGTGAGCGAATGTGTGGCTGCAGACAGCCTGCCGCCTTGCGCCCCTCACTGGGTCTGCTCGTTGCCTCCCGTGCACAGGGTCTGCCACGGGTCCGTCAGCTGCCGTCTGCGCCCTGCACACCTGCGTCTGCCCGCCACTGCTCTTTCCTGCTGGGAACCCTCTACTCCTCTCCGTAGGCCTCCGACTCTGCCGCTCCTTACCGGTTTGGATGTATGGTAGTCAGACTTCCGTTCAGTTCATTTCTCTGTGTTCTGGTTGTTTTTTGTTTCTCAATTTTTGTTGTCCTTAGTTTTGGTTGTGCGAGGAGGCACAGTGCAACTACCTATGCCTCCATCTTGGCTGGAAGCCCGCTTTTCATCACTTTGACTATTCCTTGCCAATCCCTTCTAGCCTGCAAAGTTTCTTTTGAGAAATCAGCTGAGTCTTATGGGAACTCCCTTGTAGAGAACTACCTGCTTTTCTATTGCTGCTTTTGAGATTCTGTCTTTAACCTTTGGCATTTTGACTATGATGTGTCTTGGTGTGGGCCTCTTTGTGTCATCTTGATTGGGACAGTCTGTGCTTCCTGGACTTTCATGTCTGTTTCTTTAACCAAGGTAGGGAAGTTTTCTGTCATTATTTTTTCAAATAGATTTCTAATTTTTAACTCTTTGTCTTCTCCAGGCACCTCTACGATGCAAATGTTCGTACACTTGATGTTGTCCCAAAGATTCTTTATACTATCTTTGGTTTTGTTGGGGGTTTTTTCATTGTTTTACTTCTTGCTGTTCTAGTTAGTTGTTTTTTGCTTCCTTATGTTTCAAATCATTGATTTGATTCTCGGCTTCATTGACTCTACTATTGATTCCCTATAAATTGTTCTTTTTTTCAACTAGAGTACCCTCCTTTTCTGACTAGACCTTTTTTGCTGTGGAGGTACTCACTAAGTTCCTTGAGCATCCTTATAACCAGTGTTTTGAACTCTGCATCCAGTATTGTTTTTCTCCATTTTGTTTATTTTTCTGGAGTTTTGTTGTTCATTCATTTGGGCATGTTTGTCTCCTCATTTTGACAGCCTCTCTGTGTTTGTTTCTGTGTATTAGGTAGAGCTGCAACTTCTCTCTGGTGTGGTACCATGGCCTAATGTAGTAGGTGTCCTGTGGGCTCCAGTGGCACAGCCTCCTCTATCACCTAAGATGGGTACTCGAGGTGTGCACTGCATGTGGGCTGAGTACACCCTCCTCTTGTAGTTGAGCCTTGATTGCTGATGGCAGGTCAATGGAAGGGACTTACCCAGGCCAGTCAGCTGCAAGGGCTGGTTGTGACCAGTGACCACCAACCTCTGCCCTCCATGGAGGATCAGCTGTGCAGCAGCAGCCCAGTCCACAGAGCAGGGCTTAGTTCAGCAGGGCCCTGGTATACACTTGTGTTCTGTCTGGGGCCACTTGGCATAAGCTATAAAGCAATCTGCAGCTGGCTACTTCTTGTGCCCTAGTGAGGGCTGGCTGTGAACCAAGGCCAGCTGCTGCTGTGTCAGGCCTGAGGCCACTTAGGAAGGTAGAGGGTCTCTCCAAGATCAGCTGCTACTTACTTGTGGATTTATGAAGATCAGAAGCATGTGCAAGAAAAGTCATTTTTATGGAAAAGGTATGGTTAACCATTTTGAGTTTGGTGGGACGGAGTATCAGAGCATCACCAGGGTGGGACAAGCATTGTCAGCCAGGTTGATAGAGTCTTATATATGGTGCCGCCACACTCTGTGGCTCTGTGAGGGAAAGGCTCAGAAGAGGAGCCATGGCCTCTGAAAGCAGTTTTTTCTCGGAGAAAGCTGTCCCCCAGCTCTCACCATGATTCCAAACACTTCCGTTTCTCTCCATATGCCCCTGGTACCTTTCAAACTGCTTCCCCAGTGCTCGATTCAGTGAGAGTGAGTCTCAGTAAGTCCATGTGCAGGCCCTTTAGGAGGAACTGGCCAAGAACCCAGCAGTTTCTTCCCCTGACTCAATCTCTACTGGTTTTTACAGCCAGAAGGCATAGGGACTTATCTTCCCAGCACTGGAACCCTGGGCCGGGGGGCCTAATGTGGGCTTAGGACCTGTAGCTCCCGATATATCCCTCCTGCTTTTTATCTACCACAAGTGGGTGTAGAAGCAGCCTGTTCCATGTCTCTGTATCTTCACTCCTCCTGTAAGACTGGATGGATTGATGGATGGATGGATGGATGTGGTTTCTTGAATTCCGTGGTTGCAGGACCTCCATTTACTCAATTTCTGCTGGTTCTGAGTGATGATTGTTCTACAGTTTAATTGTAATTTTGATGTGGTTGTGCAGGAGGTGAGCTGTGTTTATCTAGGCCACCTTCTTGGAGGTACCTGAATGGGGCCAGAACACAGAAAGGTGTCTATCATACTGTACTCAAAGATGTGGGCTTAAAGTCAGGAAGGGGAAGGGGAAAAAAGGATGTCAATCAACTTGTATTGATCCACATGGCTTTAAGAACTCTTGTCCTTACACATGGGACTACCTATTGGAAACTTCTTGGGAGAAATCACAGCCCCGAGGTCTGGGAAGACAGTGGCACCACCAGCTTCTACATCACTCATCAGCCCTGTAAGCACCCTCCTTTCAGATCCTCACAGTCCCTACCCCATCTTGCCAATCTGGTCTTCAGGGTGCTAGAAGGAGGGGCCAGCCACAAGCCCTGTGCTAGAGCAGCCACAGCGACTGTCTCACCCATATAGCCCTCAGTCCCAGCCAGTATCCCATTGGTTGCTTCTTGTATGTGCTCTGACCAGGGATTCAACCCACAACCTTGGTGCATCGGGACTATGCTCCAACCAACTGAGCCACCAGGCAAGGGGTGGAGTTCACTCTTTTAACTAGGTTTTACAGGCACCTAGTGATGGATCTTACCTCTTTCAGATTTCAATTAGTCATTGTTTGGACGATACAAATAGATGAAGAAGGGAAGGTTTTACCGTACCTGGATCTTCTCACTGAAGTGCCACAGCAAGGTATGGAAGGGTCCAGTGAGGGTGTTCTGGTGACTTCTTAATGTGCCCAACATAGATACCTACTTATTTCATCTGGTTTTGCATGGCAACCAGAAATTGAAAATCTCATTATTGTGTTTTTACATCAGTTTTTAAAATGTTTTTATCAGTAATCAGTCAAAAAGCACATGAAGGGTTACTGTACCCCCAAGGCTCTCCTAGGCTGAGTACACAAGGGGGAGGGGTTCTGTCTCTGCCTCTAGCACACAGTGAGTGCTACATTCACAGCCATGACATAGGTTAGCCAATTGGGGAGGAAGGAAGGGTCTAGATGAAGTTTCTTACCCAGTTTTTTTTCTTTACAGCCCTGGAGTTGGACAAGAAGGGAGTAATAGAAAGTGCTCCTCTCAGCTTCCGAACCCTGCTGGGCGTGCTAGGTATTGAAGTGGCTGTAGAAAGCCTAATAAGATTGCTTTGCACAGAGGAAAACCACTAGTTCCCAAATAGTAACACCTAGGAGTCAGATGCTACACCAGGGAGCATGTGTTTTTATTAAATATAAACATTTGCTGTTTTCCACTTAGAACGTGTTTGTGCAGTTATGACACATTATCTATAAACTGTCAGGACATGAAAAAATAAATACAGCTACTTAAATAAAAACTGGCAATGATCTGTGGGGAGCAGCTGTGCACCCCTCCCACACCCAGTCTGAGGGCAGAGGCAGGCACCCACCACCTGGGGCTCTTGAAGCATCATTGCTTAGACATTCCCAAGATACACTGGGAAAAGGTACACCACCCTCCCCACCTTCCTGCTGTGGAAAGCAGCACTTGGAGGCATTTACAGCGCCTCTCAGCAAGTCCTCTGACATTCTCTCCACTTGGTTATCCACAAAAAGTGGAGCATGAAATTAAAAAATGCAATAAGACAGCAAAGATTGTATTGTCCCTTCACACGAGATTTTAGTACTCATTCCTCCACACCGAAGAAACCGGGTTTTCATTTAAGTCCCCCAGAGTCTTAAGTGCTGCACCGACCCCAGTCACCCATTTAAAATGTTAGAACTAGTGAAAATGCTTCAATCAAATGAACACCACAGGTAAGAAGAGGCTATGGTAGAGTGAATAGAGCAAAGGGTTGCACAAAGACCTCCTAGCAGGGGCTGTCCATCTGAGTTTCTTCCCCTGAGTTTCAGGCTGCCCAGTCCAACCAGGACAGGCCACCAGGAGGCTGCCCAGTTCACTTCCTCAAGGGGCTAGGGTTCCCAAGCTCCGTGCAGAGGGACCCAGGGTTCTATGCACATGGTGATGCCAGGCAAGACTGTGTGTCATGATCATGCCCCCCCCCACCCCTCCCCTGTCCCATGCCAGCAACAAGGAAAAACCTCCAGCCAAAACCACACGACCGCTGCTTCCCTCCCCACACCCTGTGACTTGCATGAGAACACAGCTCCACTCGTGTCCCCGTAGGTGGAGTCTCCAAAGCCTCTGGACCCCAACACACTGACATAGATGAGAGACATATGTCATTTGAGTATCTTTTTAACCCTCAGTATAGAAGTAAGAAGTAAATGTTAGGAAATAATTAATAAATTCTAGAAAAACAGGCTTAATTCAAACAAGTGTAATTCTCAAGTGATCAGAAAATGTTCCCCACAAAAATTTACAATCAGCAAAATATTCTTATTTTCATATAATTCCATGGTTTCACTATATTATTATATTACAATAAACCTTCATTAATCCCTCAAAATGATATAAATAATAAATCTGTATAACCTACCATAGAATAAAAAACTGAAGCCCAAGATTCCCAACAATTTTCATAGCAGCGAGGCACACTTTTGGTGAATCTATCACAAACCCTCTTGGTGCCAGCCAGGAGTTGCCTATCTTGCATAAGCAGGGCCTTGGGCAGACCTGACCAGAAGTGGCCCGGCACACCACTCGAGGCTGCGAACAGCACATGTCTCTATGAAACCCGAGGAAAAAACACGTACAGAGAGGAGGAGAACTCAAGACTGGCTCTGGCAGAATTGGTTGAGGTTCCCCAAACCCCCCAAAATGCCATGAACACAGAGCTGGGAGGAACAAAGCTGCCCCAGGTTTAGTAGCTCAGTGTTGCAGCTCAGCTTCCAGCTTCCACAGCAGCAACTTCAGGTGAGAAAGAATGCTTTGTCTCCCCTAAAGTTAAAGACAAAGTCATTCAGGAAAGAAAAGCATGAAAGTCAGTACTTGCATGAGTGGTGTTTGCCCCTGACCTGAGTCCCACAGTCCTTGCTGATCCTGGACAGAACAGTGGAGGTAGCAACTCCACAGGAACCCTGAGTCCACACTGCTTAGAACTGACATCTGCACCAAGAAGACATCACTCTGCAGCAGGGAACCACTAAACCTGTGATGATGTGTGGCTTGCATTAAAAAGTGCCCGAGAAATTCAGTTGGGAAAGTTCCAGTAGTATCCCTGTTTTCTTAAAAGTTTCTTAAAAGTCCAAATTGTAAGATACACATCACAATTCAAGTTTTCTATGTTAGGAGTCTTGTAGAAAATCCAAACCTCGGGTCTTAAAATAAGGCTTTTTTCATTAGAGATTAGACATGACCCTTCACTGGAAAAGAAAAACTGTCCAGAGGGGTCTCTTGGACAGAGAATGCCACTGGTCTCACATTTGACATTCCTTATCCAGGAGGATGTTTCTTCTATTCTGTGTCTCGCAGAAGCAGTCCCACCTGAACAACGGTTAGAAAACAAAACCATTTATAGCCAAAGTCACCCGACATAAGAGAAAAGAGATCTATTGTTCAACCTTCACATTTTATGTTCAAGCTTCAATGACCACAGGAAAAAAGTTAGACTTTATGGAGAACTAATGTACAATCTTCACTTTCCTTAAACCTAGGCGACATCATGGTGGTGTCTTTGGCATGTACAGTCTTTGAGTAGTAGTTGACTATCTTGCCATCCAGTATGTACTGATGAGGGATGCTCTCATAGGGTTTAAGGTCAAGGTCCAGTACAGACACAGAGAAGGCAAACCTGGATCTTGATGAAGGGACGATGGGCCTTTGATCAGAGCTGAAAGTAAAAAAACAATAATAATAATAATTCAGCCTTCCCAAATCCTCTCATCCTAGCTCACAAGTAGCACCCGTTCTGTACATCTGTGTGCATCTAATCTCCATCTCTCTCCCTTGTGTACCAGTGTTTAAAGCTTCTGCCAAACAGGCGCCTGCTCTGAAACCCGCCACCACACCAGGTGAGACAGGGTTAAAGTGCAGAAAGATGAAAAACCAATTACTCCAGATACTTATGACACTCCTCATATCCCAGTAGTAAAAGTGAATGCTGAGAAAGATGCTGCATACTCAGGGTCAAGTATTACAAAACCTAAGGAAAAGTAGAAAGTCGATCTGGCCATTCAACAGCCAAATGCATAAAATATTGAGAACAGACTTCGCATACACACTTCCCACATGTCTAGTTTCATGTTTTATTCTCAAATTGCATCTGCAGTATTTTATATTTTGTTTCTTGGGGCTTGCTTGTGTGGTTTTTCTAAATATCAGAAGAATCATATGCTTATAACAATATAGAAACAATTACTTGTACTTAAAAACACTGAGACTAATTCTGAATTTTGTGCTAAGACTGTCAGCAGCTCAGTGCACAGTCTAGGTCCAGGTGACTGGTCACATGCACTGGTTGAGCTCAGTGTGGCTGAACGGAAGCAGTCAGGAGTCCTTGTTTCCCCATGCTTAACTACTATTTAGAAATCACCAAAAAAAAAGTCAAACAAAACAACAATTTCAAAAGCTTCTGCCTGGGAGAAGGAAGGCTGGCTAATGGATATGTTCCTGTACTGATGATTCTAATCAAGGCCTAGACTCTAACTTGATTCCTGCTCTGAAATACAGCCAACAAGAAAAACAAACCAAGGCTCAGCAGCTGGGTTTCTAGCCAGTTCCTTCTGAACAGCAGAGAACACATCTGCAAATTAAGGTCTGTCTTCAAACTCTCCTCTCAGGGCCTAACACCCAAGCTCAGCTCAGCTGGGCTTCAGAGAGTCCATGTCTCCAGCCCTCACAGGGCTACACATGTTAAAGTACACCTCAATTTCTCACTTCAGAACCACCGAGCACCCAACACGATGATATGAATCCATCACACAACAGCTGGTGGGAGCATGGCCACAGGGCCACCCCTACAAAAAGTCTGTGAACCAGAAGCTCCCCATGAGCCCAGTGTGTGACCCCTGACATCTAAATTCTGTGCCACTCTGGGGCTGAGACTGGTGCCCATGTGTTTCAGAACTTCCTGGACTCATGTCCTGGCTCCTATCCCTACATGTCATTTTTTTTTTAGGGTATCGGGGCCCTGGGCCCTTAGCCCCTAACATTTCTATATCCCAGTTGCATCCTTGCTTCAGGCAGGGTGGTAGATCATAACATCTGTGTGGTTTTCTCTCATCCAACATCACTAGCTTAATGCAGCAAATGGATTCCTCATAACTAAGCACTGGGGCATTTTGGGGAGGGGAATAACAGGAATTTTCAACTAAGTAGAACATTTTTCCTTTATTTCATTTGTACCCTATAAATGTACCTCCATGTTTCCTATCAGAAAATGGACAATTCTATGCCTTCCAGGCAGTAGGACTCCTAGAAATGTTTAGTTCAAAAGCAGAAAAATGAGAGGCTAGAAGCCAGTAACAAGTTCACCCTGACCCAAGAATATTTGTCAGAAGAATGCAGAACATTCCATAAATACTGTGTGTGGGGTTTTGCACCCTGAAGATAAATGTTAAAGATGCCATCTATTTACTAAGAGAATGTTATCGGGTTCACCCTGAATTTCTAAAAAAATATCGTTGACAATATGGTGTCTAGGGAGAGATGCTGCAAACAGGCAGCAGAACAATGCACATGTTGTTTTAAAGGCTTCAAAAGGAGTCTGAAGGTGGACATTGCAGGGAGTGGTAGAGGCAGAGGAACAGGTCCATGGGAACCTATAGCTTCTCAGGCCTCAGAGCCTTAACAGGAGCTTGGGGCTTTCTTTGAAAGAAAAGAATTTGCACCCTGGCTGGTGAGGCTCAGTGGATTCAGTGCTGGCCTGTGAACCAAAGGGTTGCTGGTTCAATTCCCAGTCAGTACACATGCCTGGGTTGCAAGCCAGGTCCCCAGTAGAGGGCGTGTGAGAGGCAACCACACATTGATGTTTCTCTCCTTTCTCCCTCCCTTCCCCTCTCTAAATATAAGTAAGTAAAATCTTTAAAAAAAGAAAGAAAAGGACTTTGCACCATACTATCCAAACTGCTGCTAAGTCCTAGGTTATTTTCTTAGAAAATAATGGTAATCTTCAATTTAATAGAACTATCTTTTAAAATTATTCTCCATAAATGTCTTTTTGACTGAATTACAACTTTCTAGACAACAAGAATTAGTACACAGCATGATACCAAGCAGGCCTTGGAGATCAGCCTCTGAATAAATGGGACCCCACCTGGGGCTCTGTAAATATGGGGAAACCTACTCTTGTCAGTCCAGAAAGATTTGGTCTAAAATCCTGGTAGACCAAAGACATGTGATGCAGGCCATGGGCACCTCACCTTTCATCCTGAAGACAAGGGGAGAGTGAGATCATGATGGAGCAATCCTTTGCAGTCATGGCAACCCGGTACTGCTGAACCTGTAGGGGAAGGAGAGGTCAGCCCTAGGCACCATGCCACCACATGTACACTTCCTCCCAGCGAAGCCTGGAAACCAGTCACAGAACCTGGGGGTAGGGTAGGAAGCTCTAAGTCCAAAAGGTTCCTAAGAGACCAGCCTGCTCTCTGGCTTCTTACTGCTAGCAATGTGTGGACCCTGATTCCAAACCCTGGGATTTGTCTTAAGCAAGGCAACCGCAGTCTGCCTCAGCAGAAAAAGTAGAAAGTTGCCTCAGCAACCACTAGGCTGGCCATACTGAAAGGGTTGAGCAAACATTACTCCAAACCTCAAGATGGCGGCGCACAGATATCCACCAAGGTCTGTTTAGAACAACAGTCCCCAAACTTTTTGGCATGAGGGACTGGTTTTGTGGAAGACAGTTTTCCCATGGATGCCCCAGGGGATGGGAGTGGGGAAGGAGACAGAAGGCAGAGCTCAGGCAGTAAGGTGAGTCATGCTTTGAGACGCTTGCTGCTCTCCACCTGCTGTGTGCCCCAGTTTCTAACACAGCTCAGCGGGTTGGGCATTCTTGGTTTAGAGCAACAAGACGTACCTCAGATTGTATCACACCCCAGAATGTCATGCAGCCACCTAGAATGATGCTACAGGCCGTGGAGTCACCAAACTGTGTGTTCAGTCAGTTCATCCCCACAAGACCTCACAGGCAGGCACTGCTAGTATCCTAGCTTATGGATGAGGAAACTGAGACACAGAACCACCTATCCTGTCTGCACTTCTGGGTGATGACAGGGCCGGACTCAAACGCAAAGGTCTTGGCTCTGAAGTTCTTGCTCTTACCCTGGGGCTACAAGCATGTGTAGATCTGTACCTGCTGGCCTGGAATGGCTTCCACCAGGGCTGCCAACACAAGCAACATACAGCATGGTTTGCAGGATCTTACTGGTAAAGCTGTATGTATTCTTAACATGTGTGTTACAGACACAGAGAGATCCTAAAAGATGTTTACTTCTGTATGAAATCCAGGGCATTCTTTCCCTTCTTTGAACTTTCCTATATCATTTCAATTTTTTCTAGATTGAATAGCTCTCTTTTATAAAAAGTAAACGAGCTACAAAAAAGTGGGCCTTACACTTTATCACTGGTCTCAACATTTGTGTGATGACAGATCATAACCTGTCTCCCTTTTAGTCATTCCCATCTATGTCACTCAACCAGGAGGGCCCACCCCAAGAAAACACCCAAGCTTTACTTTCCCCAAGACATGACTGTACGGGAAGGAATGAGGAGAACCCCAAGTACAAGTTATTTCAGGCCTACTGACTGCTCTTTATTATTTTTTTAGAGACAGAGAATGGGAAACATTGATCTCCTATTCTACCTATGTACACATTCGTTGGCTGGTTCTTTTTCAAAAATATTTCTTAAAATTTATTTTTAAACAGAGGAGAAGGGAGGGAGAAAGAAGAGGAGAGAAACATCAATGTGTGGTTGCCTGTCATTCATCCCCTATCAGAGACCTGACCTAGTCCGCAACCCAAGCATGTCCCCTGACTGGTTCAAAGGCCAGCACTGAATCCACTGAGCCACACCAGCCAGGGCCATTGGTTGGTTCTTAATATGTGCCCTAACTGGGGATCAAACCCACAACCTTGGCATATCACGATGACACTCTAACCAAGTAAGATACCTGGCCAAAACTTTGACTGCTCTTCTTCAGGTGTGAAAAAACCTTTACAAGTAGAAGGAAACAGGAGCTCCTCTCCTTATACTGTTCATTTAGCTAAGAAATCAGATATTTCACAAAGCACATAAAAAATAGTCCAAAGAATTACAAAGAGATAAATATAAAAAACAAAATATAAAATATTTATTATGTCCTAATCTGCAAGACAAAACCCAGAAGCCATAAAAGACTAAAAGATTTGAATATCTAAAAATTAAAATATTTCATATGCCATAGTCATAATTGAAATATAAAAGACCTGTGAAAGAATGAGAGCGAATTATTTGCAACATATAAGAGATGATCAACATCAAGAATAAAGTGTTAATATGAGAAAAGTACTCCAAAAAGATATGGACCAAATAAATTAAAATAGCCAATAAATATATGAAAACTTGCTCAACCTTACAGTAACCAAGGAAATGCAAATTATAATAGTGAAATATTTCCACTCAGCAGATGGATGAAACAATAAATGTATGTGTATATCAGACACAGAATGAAAGGGTGAGACTTACACTTCAAGTGATGCTAGACTATGTAACAGGCCAATCCAACGCTGAGGTCAACTAGAAAAAGTTGGACAGAATATCGAAAACATCTGCGTGAAGACAGAGTAACAAGACCAAGGAGAATTTCTGGACCAGGGGCAAGACAAAGACATTTGGGTCTTTTTTGCCTAGGAAAGGGAAGGGGTGGGTATGCAACAGTTTTGGAAGGTTGGCCAAGAGGCACTTTAAAAGTGCAACATCCAGGGCTTTGGAGACAGTAACCATGATGAACTCTGGGTTGGTAACCAAAATGCTGCATATCTTAAGAATGAGTGAGCCAGAGTTGACAGGACTTACCAGGAACTGCAGCTTTGCTTCAATGAGCTCAGTCACCAAAACTGGATTAATATGACCCTAGCTTGCCAATGTGTACTAGGCCTCTGGCCAAAGCAAACTTAATATTCTCTCTGGAAGAAGATAACATCCTAGGGTTGAAATTATTTCTCAAGTAATGGTACAGACAGAATTTCTGACACACAAGCAAAAAAATTCAAGTACAAAAACAAGATGACGTGAATGAAGAAAAAACACGACAGTGGAAGGACAAACGTGGACTCCAGCTATTGGAAGTACTAGACACACGTGCTGCTCTGCTCAAAGAATGAAAGACAAAATGGAGAACTTCAAAGAAGAACTGGAGACTATAAAAGTGTACCGTTTGGAAATTCCAGAACTAAAAACTATAAAAATCAGTATTAAGAATTCAACAGGCTGTTATAGAATAGTCGGGAATGTAAAGTAGAGCACATGAAATACAAGGTACAGTCAATAATATTCTAATAACTATGTATGGTGTCAGGTGGGCGCAACAGTTATCAGGATGATTACTAGTAAGTTATATAATTTCTAATCATTGGGGCATATGCCTGAAACTAATATAATGTATATCAACTGTGACTGAAAAAAATTTTAATGATTTTGTTAAGAAGAATTCAACAGGTAATTTTAATGGCATATGAGAAAATACTGAGGAGACTCGTTAAACTGGAAGATAAGTATGTATATATATTTATACATACATCCATAATGAAGCATGGAAAGGAAACCTGCTGGAAAATATTGAGGAAAGTGCATGAGACAGAGATAAAAGAGAAAGTGTTTAATATCCATGTAATTGGAAGAAGAGAAGGTATGGTAGAAGCAAAATTTGGAAAAGTTAAGGCCAAAAATATTCCAAAACTGAAAAAAGACATCAAGCCACAGATTTAAGAATGGCTTAATACATATCATCAAACAGTAACTAAGAACAAATCACCAGAAGACCTACACTAATGGAATATGAAATGGTATTCTTTATTTATCAAGGAACCCAAAATGATTCCAGATATAAGCTCAGAAATGCAGGGCAGCATGAAGGGCAATGCAAGAGAAAATATGTGGGTAAATGGACACTGATAGTATAAAACATACATAGCAACAATAGCAATATAAGTTAGTAATAGTAAAACGTGCTCTAAGAACTTTGCATTGTTCAAGAAGAGAATAAAGGAACTATACACTAGACCTTAATAAGTCTATTGCCTGCTGCAATCGCTAGAATAAAACACTAAAACACTCATTAACTTCCAAAAAAAACAGTAGGGAAATGGCATGATTAAAAAAAAAATCAAACCAAAAGATAATAAGAGAGAAAAAGAAACCTAAAACAAGAGGGAAAAAAATAAAAGATTTAAACCTAAGAATAACTCCCATTAATTGATAAAGACATGATGTCAGAATGGATGGAAAATCAAACCATATCATAAATACAAAGATTAAAAGTGAAAGAATAGAAAAAAATATACAGGTGCAAGTTTTAGCCAAAAGCATCTAGAGAAGTTACACAAATATAAGACAAAGGAAACTTTAAGAAAGTACTACTGGAGACAAAGATATAGAAAATGACAAATGACACTTGAAAATGAGAAATGCAATTTACCAGGAAGATGTAACAATTCAAAATGTAAAGCACCTAACAATAAAGCTTCAAAATAAATAACAAAAAAATCCATAATCATTATGTAAAGTTTCAAAACATCCTCCTTAGGGAACAGGCAAAACAGTAAAATCAGTAAAGTTATACAGAATCTGAACAACACAATTAATTTGGCAAACTAATTAATGGGCAAATACAAAACACTGTATCCAACAATTTAAGAAGATGACTTCTTTTCAAGTATACACAGAAGCATTAAAAAAAAAAGGAATAAAGCAAGTCACAACAAATTTCAAAGTATTAAAAGCCAATTTCAACAAATTTCAAAGGACCATATAGAATATATTCTCTAACTGTAATGGAATTTTGCTAGTAATCAATATGAAAAAGATAATTAGAATCCCCATGTTTCGCATTAATTTGTCTTCTAAACCACTTCCAAGGGTCAAAGGAGAATCTTGATACCAATCAAAGTATATTTTTACTGAATGACATTGAAAATCCAGCTTGTGCAATGTAGCTAAAGTCATGTTTTCAGAAAAATACAGGGGTGGGCAAAAGTAGATTTACAGCTGTGAATACATAAAACAGAGTTTATTCTTGTATTATTATAGCACTATTTTCCAATTATAGACCTACTTTTGCCTACTCTGTAAACAGCTTTAACTATATTAGTTTAGAAAAAAGGCAGCCAAAACTTAATTAGGTAAGCATTCATGAGGAAGAAGTTATAGAAAGAACAAATCATCCAAAGAAACTTTTAAAAAGGAAATAAGAGCAGAAACTAAAGAAATGGAAAATCATACAGCATGAAAGGAACAGAAATTAGTTTTTTCAAAATAAAACTGATAAACTCTTGGTGGGATGTATTTAGAAGACAAATACCATACGTCAGGAATAAAAGTGTATTTTCTTCAGATGCTATAAAATATTAAAAGAGAATGTTACAAAAAATGTATATGTCAAAATCTTTTTAAAATTTTATCTAAAACAAAGATTTCTAGAAAATATAACTTATCAAAACTGACAAAAGAGAAAATCTGAAATTGAGATTAGAACTGAAAATTTCCCTACAAAGACAACTATAGGCCCAGATAGTTTCACCTGTGTTTCTGCAAAATACTTAAGGAAAAAATAATGTAAGTTTTACCTCACCTCTTCCAGAAAAAAGAAAATAATCAGACACTACTGAAATATTTTATGACAGGCATAACCCTTGATCTCAAGACCTAACAAAACATTATAGAAACTGGTGATTGGCAGCTTCATCACGACAACACGTCCACTTATGCATCATGTCTCATGCAGAGCTTTTTGGTGAAACGTCAAATCACCCAGGTGACTCAGCCCCCCTACAGCCCAGATTTGGCATCCTGTAACTTCTGGCTTTCCCCAAAACTAACATCACCTTTGAAAAGGAAGAGATTTTAGACCATCAATGAGATTCAGGAAAATATGACAGGGCAGCTGATGGAGATTGGGAGAACTGTGTGAGGTTCCAGGGTACCTACTTTGAAGGGGACTGAGGCATCATTGTCCTATGTACAATGTTCCTTGCATCTTCTTCAATAAAGGTCTTGATTTTTCATATTACTTGGTTGGAAACCTTTTGGACAGACCTTCTACTTCAAGAAGAAAAGAACTAGAAACAATTTTAGGCCAATAAATTAGACAACTTAGATGAAATAGACAAATCCCTAAAAAGACAAATCAAAACTGACTCAAGAAGAAATAATATGATTAAACTAACAATAACTATACTGAGTTGGACATCAAAACACTACTTACAAAGAAAAGCCCAAACTTAGATGGCTTCACTAGTGAATTCACTAATGAATCTTCTATCAAATACTTAAAGAAGATTAATTATCACCCCTTCTCAAACTCTTCCAAATATAAAAGTGTCTGGATCACTTCCCAACTTATTTGATAAGGCCAGTACTACCTGATGCTGAAAACAAAAAAAGACATCATAAAAAATAAAAACTACAGATTAATATCTCTTACAAATTCTCAAGGAGATAATAGCAAATTGCATCCAACAACATATAAGGAGGATTATATGCATGACCAGGTGGGACTTACCCAGGAATGCAAGGTTGGTTGTAATATCCAAGAAGGAATTAATGTAATATACCCTATCTAAAGAATAAAAAACAAAAGCCACGTGATAATCTCAATTGATACAGAAAAGGTATTTGACAAAAGCTAATGTCCTTTCATGATAAACACACTCAACAAATTAGGAAGAAAAGGGAACTACTTTCAATCCTTTCAAAGGGTATCTATGAAAAACCCAGAGCTAACACCATACATGACAAAAGACTGAATACTGTCTCAGTAAGACTAGGAACAAATCAGGGATGTCTGTTCTTGCCAATTCTATTCAACACTATACTAAAGGTTCTAGCCAGGGCACTTATGCAAGAAAAAGACATAAAAAGCATGTAATTTGAAAAAAAAGAAATAAAACTATCTCTATTCACAGATTATCTTATATGGAAAGAATCCCAAGGAGTCCACTGAAAAACTATTAGAACTAATAAAGTCAGCAAGGTTGCAAGTAATAAATACAATATATAAAAACAAATTTACTTCTATACACTTGCAATGATCAATCTGAAAACACAGTTTAGAAAATAACTCCATTTACAACAGCATCAAACAGATTAAAACATTCAGGAATAAGCTAAAGTACAAAATGTATGCTCTGAAAACTATAAGAGATTGTTCAAAGAAAAACCAAGATCTAACCAAATGGAAAAGCATCTCATGTTAAAATATTGGAAGACTTACTACTGTAAAGATGGCCATACTACCCAGAGCAATCTACAGATTCACCACAATCCCCATCACAATCTCAGCTGACCTCTTTGTAGAAATTGGCAGGCTGATTCTAAAATTCATATGGAATTATAAGGAACTCCAAAGAGCCAAAACAATCTTAAAAAAGAACAAAGTTAGAGAATTTATACTTCGCAATTTCAAAACTTATTAAAAAGCAAGAGTAAATCAAGATAAGATATAGGCATAAGTATAAACAAAGATCAATGGAACACAAGGGTGCCAAGACCATTCAATGTCTCTTCAACCAATGGTACAGTGACAACTGGATATCCACATGCAAAGCACAATGTTGGATCTCTACTTCAAATCATATATAAAAAAATTTAAAGTGGATCAAAAAACTAAATGTAAGAGCTAAAACTATAAAAATGTTAGAAGAAAATGGAAAAATATTCATGATTTTGGATTTAGCAATGGCTTCTCAGATATGAAAACCAAAAAGCATGAACTAAAAGATAACAATACATAAATTGGACCTTATCAAAATTAAAAACATTTTTGCATCAAAGGACATTATCAAAAAGTGAAAAGACAACTAAAGGGATGGAAGAAAGTATTTGCAAATCATATATCTGAAGGGCCTACTATTCACAAAATACAGAATTATTACAACTCATCAAGACAAATAACATAATTAAAAAGTGGGCAAAGGATCTGAAGAGTTCTCCAAAGAAGATATACAAATGGGCAGCAAACACACACAAAAAAACTGCTTGGTCTTCAGGGAAATGTAAATCAAAACCACAATGAGATACCACTTCACACCCAAAAGGATGGCTAAAATCAGAAGAACAGATAACAAGTATTGTCAAAGATGTGGAAACATTAGAACTGTCCTACACTGCCAGTGGGAATGTAAGTTACCATTTGACCCAGAAATTCCATTCTTATGCATGTGCCCAAGAAAAGTAAAAGCCTATGCCCACACAAAAATTTGTACACAAATATTTATAGCAGCATTATTCACAGTGGCCAAAAGGTGAAAACAACTCAATACCCACCCACTGATGAATGAATAAACAAAATTTGTTCTGTATATGTATATAGTGCAGTATTATTCAGCCATAAAATATTGGTATAAGCTACAATACAGATAAACTTTGAAAACATTATGCTAAGTGAAAGAAGCCAGTCATAGAGTACCACAAATTGATTTCATTTATATGCAATATCTAGAACAGGCAGATAGTGACAAAGACTAGTGGTTGCTGAGGCCTGGGGGCGGGGAGTGGGATAGAGATAAAGGGTAATAGCTAAAAGGTAGGGGACTTCTAAGTTGATGAAAATGTTCTAAAATTGACTATGGTGATGGCTGCACATATTTGTGAATCTAGTAAAATCTACTGAGTTGTACACTTTAAGCAGGTAAAATTGTATGGTATATAAAGTGTACCTCAATAAAGCTGTTATAAAAAAAGAAAAAAAGGAAAGATCTGAGATGCCAGAATGTTGGATAAAGATATGGGCAAACGTGACAAATCTAAACACATCTGTATAAAATAATATCGCAAACTGTGATTTAAAAAAAAATGACAAATAGAAGTGCAGACAATAAGTACACATATTGGGAGAAATAAATGGAAATAACTGGAATTAAAATATCCCAATTCCTTATATTACTTGTGTGGCCGGGGTTGGAGGTTTAGGGGTTGATTAAGTTATCATTTAGCATTAGTCTTGAAATATGCATGGTCAAATTGGACAAGTAACCACTAAAATAACAAAAACAATATGTAATTTCCACACTAATTAAGAAAAATGGAAAATAAAAGCTTACAAGCCAAAGTGAACAGAGAGGTCAGCAAACTATGGGCTGGGAGCCAAATCTAGCCTGCCACCTGTTTTGTAAATAAAGTTTTACTGGAACACAGCTGTGCTCATTTATGTTTGTTTCTGGCTGCTTCTAAGCTACAATAGCAGAGTTGAATATCTGCAACAGAGACCAGATGGCCTACAAAGTCTAAAGCATTTACTCTCTGGCCCTTTACAAAATCTGCTGACTCCCACTACAGAATACTATACAACAGACAGAAAGCAAGAGTCACTCTGGGCTGCAATTTTCTGGGCATGGAAATAAAGACAATATCCCCTCCTCTCTCATTTCATCAGAGGTACATTAGATAAACAGCCTTTGAGAAAGAACTTTAACAGTCTGTGGCCAAGGAATGTTCCCAACCTGCTCCCCAGCTTCCCACTCCATAGCAGCCCTCTTGATTCTAACCACCAGAACCTAACTCCTTAAGACAAAAAGAGGCAGACCCTTATATTCCAACACCAAGAGACCTCAAGCCATGTTACATTTAAATTCAAACTGGTAAACAACACATAATGTGGACAATTCCCTGAATGGTGTGAGTGAGTGTGTGTGTGTGTGTGTGTGTGTGTGTGTGTGCGCGCACGCGCATGCATGTGAAGTTCTAAAAACATACTGACATACTGTTAGCCATGGGTATCTATTGCATGGGCAGTAATATGGCCACATTTTACACAATATATTCACTGCTTGTGTCTTTTCATCAAATTGTTTAGAGATCACTGTAAGTTCACATGCACTTGTAAAGTAATAAAGCAGAGATTCTGAATGCCCTTTACCCAGCCTCCCCCAATGGTGTCATCTTGCAGAACTGTATAATACAATATCACAGCCAGGAGAGTGACATCAATACACTCCACAATTTTATCCCTATCTCCAAAGTTTTACATGTACTCCTGTGTGTGTGAGTGTATTTTATCACACATGTAGGTTTGTGCATACGCCACCACAGTCAAGTTACATATAGAGCAGTTCCATCACTGCAAGGATCCCTCATGTCAACCTTTTATAATCACACTCGCTTTCCTCTTAACCTCCTCCCCAACCCACAGCAACGACACATCTTTGTCATTTCAAAAATGTCACTGAGCCAGAAACACAGCATGACCTTTCATGATTGGCTTTCATCAGTCAACAGAATTCCCTGGAGATTCACCCAGGGTGCAATGTGTATCCAGAGTTTGTTCCTTTTCATTGCTCAGCAGTGCCAGTCTGGACAACCTGATGTAGGTCAACCACTGACAATTATGTTCACATTCTAGCTATTCCATACAGGACTAAATGAACACTCCTGCACAAAGTTTTGGGTGAGCAGAAGTCTTGCATCCTCTGTGAGAACTGCCCAGCTGGGTTACAGGCTCTTTGCTTGTTCAATTTAGTAGAAAGTTGCCAGACTGTTTCCTGAGTGGCCAGTACCACTATACATCCCATCAGCAGTGTATGAGTGACCCATTTTCTCTGCATCAGCATTTGGTGTTTTCCCAAGGTCATTATCCTAGTTATGTAATGACTGCTTGAATCTATTACAATGAGGTTATGTTTACATATGAGGTTAAAAAACTGAAATAATTTAAAAAAGTAATCCATGCTTATTTAGTAGGAATTTTGAAAAATATAGAAATGTATAAAATAGGAAGTAAAGTCCTGTTTCCTCTCTTGAAACAAGAATGGTGTTATTTACTCCAAAATCAATGTATTCAAGTTCCAGACAACATAGGGCAGATTCTGTCACTTCATTTGAGGCCAAGGCCCTACTTCTGGATCTCTCCCCACCTTGAAGACAGCTCTGCCTTCAGGGAGGACCTCCTTGGCCAGAGACAACAGTGAGGGCTCTTTTTTTTTTTTTTTTTTTTTTTAAGAGGATATGTTTACTGATTTGAGAGAGAGAGGAATGCAGTGGGGGGAGAGAGAGAAAAACATTGATGTGAGAGAAAACATGGATTGGTTGCCTCTGGGACACGGCCCAACCAGTGACTGAACCTGCAACCGAGGTATGGGCTCTGACTGGGGACCAAACCTGCAACCTTTTGGTATATGAGATGATGCTCTAGCCTACTAAGCAACCCGGTCAGGGCGTTTCCACTTTTCAGAAGTGGAAACCATAGATACTTCATCAGTACCAGGACAGGTAAGCCAAGGGCTCCAGGGCAGCTGCCTAGAGGCACATAGAGAAGGTCACTCAGGTCACCTCTCCCCTACAAGAAAATGGTACCTTAACCATTTCAGCATCTACCAACACCTTTGTCAGCCCAGTGAAGCCTATAGATCCCTCTCTGAATCTCACATTTTTAAATGCAGAGAATAAAAAACAGGTGACCATATCAGATACCACACTTTTTTAAAACAAATGTGTTACACAGAACTATATAACCAAACTTCTCAAGTGATGACCACAAAGCTTTTGTGAGACCTCCGAAGCAAATGCAGTGTAAAATGAAAGGAAATGATTTCTCGTGGTGCAGTCAGGGGTCCTGTTCGCCCTTCAGTGGTTGTTGCCAAATTTGTAATGGAATGAAATGCTGAATTTCAGTTAGAGCTTAGTAAAAGATGTAACTTCTTTCCTATCCAGTTTCATGGAGCTTCTGAATTCCTTGATTTGAAAGAACCAGAAAGAACAGGACTGGACCTCTTTTCTAAGAGATTCTTCCTTTTGGCCTAAGTTCTGGGGGAAGGAAGCCCCCATCCAGCCACAGGTGAGGGCCTGGGCCCCCAGTGAGGTCTGTGGGAGGAAAGGTTGGTGCAAGCCAGTTCTAAGGTTTCTCAGAAAGAAGCACAGAGAGGTGGGCCCAGGTCCTGGAACCCAGGAAGGGGATGAAGGAAGGTTGGCCCCAGAGGCGGGAACCGCAGCCAACTGAACAAATCCTAACCAGGCCCAATCCATCTGGGGAAAACTTTAGCTACTTCCTTCTCAAATCCCTAATTTTTCTGCTTTAACCATCAGAGGTAGGTGCTGGGAAATATTTCTCAGGAAAACCTCAAGTTAATATTAAGAGCCTGAAGAGCACACAGTGTGTTTCTGGAAAGGTCTGCCCACCTTTGTCAGTGCAAAAGCCAATGTCCCATCATCCTCAGTGGAAAGATCGAGTAGGTTCTGGTAAAATGCTTCATCATAAGGCCCGTCTATTTGCAGTGTTTTTCTGAAGGAAAGGGCACAAAAAAACAAGATGACAAAGCTGACAAAAAATGGTTTCTCAGTCTGCTAATAGTTTAATAACCACACATTTTGTATTAAAGAACACCTAAGGGATTCTCCTCTTCCTAATGCAACACTTTATCTTGAAGCAGCATAGTTTTAAAAAGAACTCTCAAGACCAGAACCTGGGGAGCTGAGGCTGAATATGACCTGTTTGTGACAAACAGTGTCCAGGTCAGAGAACCTAGAGAAGGGAGAGTGGGAGGAAGCCCTCAGAGCCTGCCAGTGCAGAGGCTACTGCCTGTGGAGCAGCACTGCCCCCTGCAGGCCTGGCCCCAACTCAAAACTGTCAGATCCACAGGAGGTGCTTCCTTTCCAGGAATGGACCAGTGACCACTGATCTAAAGGACCCTGATCCTTAACACAGCACTGAGTCCCTGGGTGGAACTGGCGCCTCAGGGTAATGGGGAAAGGTGGATGGGGTTGGTCATCCTCCTGAGAGGCCTGTGTTGTCCTCACATTGGAGTAACGCTTCCCCTCATCCTTACCTCACCCTCAGGGCTGCTCAGTGGCCCCACATTGGACCAGAATGGGCAAGGGCACCACAGGCCCCAGCCTCACCTCTGCTCAGGAAACTCCTCCAGGTACCTCTCAACCCGTCGATACAGAGGGTAGAGACCTTCGATGTCCAGCATGTCCAACATCTGCACCTGAAGGGTTTTATACAGAAGACAGCCCTTCGGTAACCCCGAGCGCTCCAGGCTGCTTTTTCCTACCAAGAACATCAAGGGAAACAGGAGGTTACTGTCAAGGACTCATAAAGGCACAGGTACAGGCTGCACAGTCTCAGGAAACTGCTGGGCTGCTGGCATGTGCACAAGGCCAGGCACAGAGAGGGAGATACTCTATGCCTCTCTTCCCTCTCAGCACCCTTCTGCTCAGATCTAAGTTTCAAGAGATGACCCTTAATCTAAATAAGGCAAGGCACAAAATTTAAAATGATCACGTTGACATCCCCAAATCTGTGAGAGCATGTCTGTGAAGGCCAGATCCTCAGCCTATTTGCAGAGAGAGGTGCCACACTGAGGATGGTCGTGATCTGTTGTGCTTAGGCAACCACAGAACGACACCTAAAAGCCACACAGAGCAGTGCCGCTGTCTTCCTACATCACATCCCTAGGGCCATCACAGCAGTCTCTGAGACACCACAGGGCTCTTAACACAAAAAATGAAGAATCTCAGTCTTCCTAGGTGGCCCCACAAACTAAGTTCCTGGCTATAGCACTGCATGCCACAGACCAGAATATGTAGTGAAGCTGCTAGCAGGTGACAAAGGGGCAAATAAGGAGCCCATAAACATTCAGGACAAAACCCCAAATTAACTTTCTTAAAGCCCAGATGCCACCAAGTCACAGCTGGCTACTACTGAATCTATAAGGAATAGGTCCTCTAGTAGGAGGTGCCCAGAGTCAGAAGCTCTACATGCCTGTGCTCACACTTGTCTGCCAACTTTTGCCTGCTGGGACCAACCCTACCTAGAAGGGCTTGCACTGTAGACTCCAACTTCAGTGCCTCATTTCTCCACGTGTAAGAAATAGGCCCAGGAAACCCATGACCAGGTTTGCAGAGAGAATAAACCAGAGGCATGTAGAGAAAGCACTCAGCAAACCACAGAGGATGCAGACTTGTAGGACAATGTTTTAGGGAAAACTATACAGCCCAAACCTGTGATGCAATTCACAAATTCAGATCAGAGATGAGAAAGGGAGTCTCCCCACCTAGGCCTGAGAGGCCAGGAGGCCAGATGGGAGAGCCCTGTTGGGGCCCAAGTTGCTCCTGCAGAAGCTCTGTGAGGCCAGGAAGGACCCCAGCAGGCTGTGCCCAGGCTCTGCCCACACACCCAACCACCCAGCCAGCCTACCTTGGTGAGGCAAGCTCCTGCTGAAAGGGCTGGCTTCACAGACACATGGGCCCTGCGACCCTGGCCCCAGTCTCAGGGCACTTGCCCAGCCCTTGTCTGAGCCGCTAAGCAGTACTCGTGTGATGACACGCACCAGCTCCCGGATCACAACCCTCGTGCAGTGGGGCCCACTGGCCAGGCCGTTGGATGGGAAGAAGAAAGGTTTCAGGTGATATGCCAACTCACTCCAGTCGGCCGTAGGGCTGCGGGCATCCTTGCAGCCATAAATCAGCTCCCCATTCTTCAGGAAGGAAAAAGAACAGGGAAGTATCACCTCCAAGAGATGGGTAGGAAAGCACCTTTGTCTACAGGCAGGCAAAGGGACCTAACATCATCCACATGCCCCATCCAGGGATGCCCACACACTGTAGTCTACACAGAAACCCTCTCTCATGCACCCTGTCACTGACCCAGAGGCAGATCAAACCGAAAGATGGAAAAGAAGTCCTGATGTGAAACACAAATCCTCAGACCAGAACACAGAGCACACTGACAGTCCATTACTCAAAAGGCTGAGTAATGCCCATGCACCTGAGAGACACACAGTATCAATCAGACGCTGAGCAGGGAGACTTCTAGGCCAGTGTGGACATCTGCAGATGGCCAGTTTTCCAGAGCGCTTCTGTCCTCTCAGAAAGGCTGGGCCAGACCCCTGCCAGGGTGGGTGAGTCCTCCAGCATTACTAGTGTGGGAACCTTCATTTAGTGGTCATTTTGTCTTCTAAATTCAAGTGCAGCAAAGAAACATCTTGTGGCACTGATGTTCCCAGGGCTGCAGGCAGGGATGCCCAGTGGGCCCAACCCCATGACTTGTACAGGGTCTGTGGTGTCTGGCAGAGAAGCTCCTAAGAGAACCCTAGTCTCCACACCTGTGAGTGGCAGCCAACCCCAGAAGAATAGAAAACCTCTTGTCTCATCTGTGAGATGGTATGGTCAACAGTCTCCAGGATGGTACACAATGGCCCCCATCAGTTGATACTCATACCCTGTAGTCCTCACCACACTACAGAGGTCTGGTCTCTGTGACCAACAGAATAAGGGGAGAGTGGTAGCACATCCCTTAGGATGTGCAAAATTAAATTATAAAAGACATCGTGGTTTCCATCTTGGTTGCTCTATTCTCAGATCATAGCAACCATGTTGAACAGGTCCATGGAACCCCTCATGGCCAGAAACAAAGGCTTCTGCCCAGGCCAAGGTCAGGGTACCATCCTGGTAGCACAAACTCTGGCCCTAACCAAGTGTTCCAGTGGGATGCAGCCTCAAAAGAGACCCTGGGCCAGAACCAGGCACACTATTCCTCAGTTCCCAGCCACAGAAGCTATGAGATGACAAGTGGCTGTTATGCAGCAGCAGATAATATTGATAAGGATGATTCCTGCTCTGCTCCAGGGGGCAGATGGGAGTCAACTCAATCCAACAAGAAATGTTGGCCTTCCTGCCAAGATGGAGACATAGAGAGATATTATGCTTCGCTTCCTTGCACAACTAAAAGAAGGATAGCAACCAATATAAAAACAAAAAAAACCAGAACTGCCAGAAAATTGAACTGTGTGGAAGCCCGACAACCAAAGAATTGAAGAAACATTCATCCAGATTGGTAGGAGGGGCAAAGACAGGAAGCCAGGGTGGAAAGGACACATGATGAGGTAGCAGCTGGCCAACCAGGTGGTCCCATATTTGCATACGGATAAGAAGGGAGGAACAACTGGGGAGAAAGACAGACTGTGCAACCAAAGGTTCCAGTGCAAGGAAATAAAGCCTCAAAACCTCTAGCTATAAAAATCTGGGGGTTGTGATGCCAGGAGAAACTCCTAGCTTCATAGGAGAATCTTCTAGAGGGGCCTATGGGGTCCTAAAATGTACACAAACCAACCCACCCAGGATTCAGTACCAGCAGGGCCCAATTTGCTTATGGGTAGTGGGGAAGTAACTGAAAGCCAACCAAGGGCCCAGCAAGTGGCACTGTTCCTTCTCAAACCCCTCCCCCACATTCAACACCACAACACATCCAAGTGGGTTGCCCCATCCTGGGGAGTACCTAAGGCTCCACCCCTTGACTGATGCACTGAGACAAAAGAAATATGGCCCAAATGAAAAAACAGATTAAAACTCCAGAAAAAGAACTAAGCAACAAAGAGATAGCCAACCTATCAGATGCAGAGTTCAAAACACTGGTAATCAGGATGTTTACAGACATGATTGAGTACAGTCACAAAATAAAGGAAGAAAGGAAGGCCATACCAAGTGAGATATTTGAATATATACAAAGAAAAATATACAGGGAACCATGAGTGAAGGGAAGGAAAATGGGATTCAAATAAAAGATTTGGAATAGGAGAAGTAAACATTCAACCAGAACAGAATGAAGAAACAAGAATTAAAAACAATAAGGAGAGGTTTAGGAACCTCCTGGACAACTTTAAACGTCCCAACATCCAAATCATAGGCACACCAGAACAAGAGGAAGAGGAAGAAATTGAAAACTTATTTGAACAAATGAGGAAGGAAAACTTCCCCAATCTGGTGAATAAACTAGACATGCAAGTCAAGAAAGCACAGAGAGTCCCAAAGAAGTTGGATCCAAGGAGAAACACACCAAGACACATCAGAATTACATTACCCAAAATTCAAGATAAGGAGAGAATCTTAAAAGAAGCAAAACAAAAGGAGACAGTTACCTACAAAGGAGTTTCTGTAAGATTATCAACTGATTTCTCAAAAGTAAACTTGCAGGCAAGAAGGGGCTGGAAAGAAGTATTCAAAGTCATGAAAAGCAATGAATGATCTACAACGTAGATGACTCTATCCAGCAAAGCTATCATTTATAACGGAAGGGCAGTTAAAGTGCTTCCCAGATAAGGTCAAGTTAAGAGAGTTCAACGTCACTAAGCCTTATTATATGAAATGTTAAAGGGACTTATCTAAGAAAAAGATGAAGGTCAAAACTACGAATGGTAAAATAACAATAAACTCACAACTATCAACAACTAAACCTAAAAAAAAAACAAACCCAAAAAACCCAAACCTAAGCAAACAACTACAACAGGAACAGAATCACAGAAATGGAGATCACACAGTCCTGGCCGGTGTGGCTCAGTGGATGGAGTGCCGGTCTGGGAACCAAAAGGTCACTGGTTCAATCCCCAGCCAGGGAACACATCTGGGTCACAGGCCAGATCCCCTGTTGGGGGCACGTTGAGAGGCAACCAATCCTTGTATCTTTCATACATCAGTGCTTCTCTCCCTCTCTTCCTCCTCTCCTTCCCCTCTTTCTAAAACAAAATAAATAAATCTTAAAAAAAGTTAAAAGCCCTGGCTGGGGTGGAGCCAGGTGTGGCTCAGTGAATTGAGCGCTGGCCTGAATACCCAAAGGTGGCTGGTTCGATTCCCAGTCAGGGCACATGCCTGGGTTTTGGGCCATGTCCCCAGTAGGGTGTGCATGAAGGGCAACCACACACTGATGTTTCTCTCCCTTTCTTTCTCCTTCTCTTCCCCTCTCTCTAAAAATAAATAAATAAAACCTTTATAAAAGAAAAAATGGAGATTACATGGAGGGTTATCAGCAGGGATAGGGCAAACAGGGGGAAAGGGTACAGGGAATACAAAACATAATTGATAGGCACAAAAAAAATAGACCGGGGAAGGTTAAGAATAGTATAGGAAATGGAGAAGCCAAAGAACTTATGTATATGACCCATGGACATGAAATAAAGGTGGGGGGATGATAGAGGGAGGGAGAGTATAAGGTGGAGGGGAATAAAAGGGAAGGGAAAAAATGGAACAACTGTAATAGTATAACTAATAAAATACACTTAAAAAAAAAAAAAAGAAACGTAGGACATTTCTCCCTCAGCAAGGTTGTGAGATTCAGCAACACCAACCCCTAGGAAGGCTCTTTTTGCACTGTCAGAACTCATAGGATGGTTTTCCAGGATGATACAGACACAACTAGGTCCACTGCTAGCCATAGGACTGGGAAAACCATCAAGAGACAATGACCCTTGAGACCAGCCTTATAGTGGGAGGAGGGTATGCCAGGCAAAGGGAAGGCAGTAGCTCCCAAGAGGAAAACAGGCCAAGAATAAGTATGAGATGAAGCCAGGAATCATGGGGCTGTACCCTTGGCCCACCTTGAAGCTGGTCCTCCCAGCCCATAAGTGGCCAAGTGACCCCTGAAAGCGGAAGGCCTCTTCTCCCCACTGTCTGGAATCCAGATAGAGGGGAGTTTTACATGTACAATTACAGTTGCTCAAGGACCTCATGTGACATTTGGAGGAGAGGCATTAACCTAGGCTCCATGACTTATCCCATGTGTTCCCCTGCAAGTTTCACAAGTGACCAGTGTTGGGCTGGAGAGAGACACAGCCCTGGAGTCTATGAACAACATTTGGACTGACAATGTAATGCCAGCACTGATCATGACACCCGGAACTTCGCAATGATGGAAGACTTGAGATTCAGAACCAGAGAGTTTGCTCATTAGAAGTAATGGCACTTATGAAAATGTACTGTGTTGCTCCAGATATAATTTTTAAAATCCATTCTTTTGAACCTATTATCTCAACCTATGATTTTTTTCCATGCTGATTTCAACAGAAGCAGCAGACATCCAGGCTCTCAAACCCAGGTCATGGGCCCAGGGCAAGGCAGACTATCCAGGGGCCAAGCCAGACCTACCACTCTGCCTAAGTGTGGGCTTGACAGTCCAGCCTGGGCCAGGCAGTCAGAAAAGGGTCCACTGGAGACAAAATGCCAGTCTTACTATAGGTTCTAAATAAACCCCCAGATGAAAGGAAATGTATCTTCCAAATGTAAACATAAAATTCCTGAACACCTCAAAAAAATTAAAAACATAAACTGATTTTGAATATGTCCCCCTTTTCTAGATTTGGGAAAGTGGAGGCAAACAGGGTAAAGTCAATTTACTCTGACCAAATTTCTGAGTCAGATGGGGGAAAGTCACACCCCAACCCCGGCGCCCTTCTGAAGGGCAAGAGTGTGCAGAACAGAGCTGTCCACATAGAGCAGGACACAGAGGACACAAGCTGTCCAGATCCAACAGCCCTGCTTCTCCAAACATGTGACCCCTACAAGGCTGTTGCAAACTCTCACATGTGTCACACTTAATTAGGACATAATTGGGACTGAAGACAGAGTCAGTGGCAAAGAGAAAATGAGATGACAAGGGTTATCCCAGGGGGCACAGTTCCAACAGAGGTCACAAGTAGTTCTCCCGATCTGGGCAAGCCCTCCTCTCCCTTTCCTGTACCCACCCCTGAGGCCCAATTCCTGCCAGCACCAGGCCAGGTTACCACAGGGCCTCAGTGAGCCCAATTAGGGTGCCAGCTGCAGGTGGCAAGGAGAAAGCCAAGGATGTCTGGGCTGGGTGATGGATGAACCATTCTCCTGTGAGGCCAGGACAGAACTTACTCATTGACAAAGAGGTTCTCAAATTACAAGCTCCCTAAGATAATTGGGAGCAAATGCACAGGTGTGGCCACCCTCTAGGTTGTGCCACTGTGCCACCCTAGTTGCTTCTCCCACCTTAACCACACAGGACACAGAGATACAGAGAAGGATGTCTAAGATTCAGTCTGACTATGCCAGGACCATCATCATTCCAAGAAGCAGTCAGGTCTGTGTGTCAGGGGAGCCTGAGGCCACCTAGTAGTCAAGGAGTCAACATCACACAACACAGGAATCAAAGGATGTCATGCTCATAGAATGGGACTTGGAAAATAGACCCAAAGAACCATGCCAAGGCAGACCCAACCCAGATGTCCCCATCTGCAAAGTCAAAGAGACAAGAGTGCCATGAGCACACCACCCAGCTCAGTCCAGACACCTGCTGTCTCCCCCTAAAAGGGCGATAAAATAGAAGCAACTCTTACCTTAAATATCTTTAAGTTGTTCTGTGCCTCCTGCAACAAGCTTTTCAAGGCAAAGTACATTCTCTGTTTATTCCTAAAAGGGGGAAGGATTACTGATAGAATTAGAAGCAGTCTTTGCATTCATCTGCCTGTGGCTCCCAACTCATGGCTCTGGGGACATGCCCAGGAGCTCCTGCTCCAGGTCTCCCAGTTTTTCGGATTAAGGAGATATACTATCCCCAGCTGTACTTGCAGAGGCACCCCCATCACTGCCCCTAATCCACACCCTGCTCTCAGCCCTCTTCTTGTGGAAACACCTTCCGAGCTACTGGCTCTGCCAGATTACTTGCAGGAATCAGTAGAGGCAACCCTGACCCCAGGCAAAAACTTGAGCCCTGCCCAGGGCCCTGGTTATACAGGGGCCAGTAGTCCCCACCTCACAAAATGCCTGCCCCACCCCTAAACCCATACCTCCCTCCCCTAATAGAACACACGCCCATCGATCCCACCTCACAAAATACCCCCAACTCCCCCTCACATAACATCACTCCACCTCACAGAATGCCCCACCCACGGTTCCCACTTCACAGAACACCTCCCCCGACAAACCCTTCCTCACAGAACACCCCCAAACACATCTCACAGAACACCCACCAACTCCCCATCAGAGAACATCATCCCACCTCACAGAACACTCCCAACCACCCCACCTCCAAGGAAGATGGCACTGGGACAAAATAGAAGTGTTCTCTTACCCTGAGTAGAGATCAAGGGGACAATATTTACTTATCTGCTTCCACTTCCCGGTTGCCACCTGTTAAGAAGCCACCACATTGTGTCAGCAATTGAACTGAGAACAACATTGGGCTAACTGTAACATAGAACAGCTGAAGTGACTAAGATGATGAAGGTTCCAGCAGATGTCACCACCTCTGGATACACATCACCAACCCCAGGAAATCTTGGCCCTCCTGCAAGAACCTCACAGGGCTTGCCAGCCCAGCCCTCCACATGAACAGGGACGCAGCAAGCACATTTTAAAAATGACATGACTAAATTTTGGTAATCAGATAAATCTGATTTGGAAGGGGAGGGTGTGGCTAATAAGTAATTTCATGTTGTCGGTGAGATAAAAAATGGAAAAGGCAACTTGCCAGTGTTCATCAAAATTTAAAAGGTAGGTGTCCCCTGACTTGGAAAATATACAAGGAATTACAGGGTCAAGGATGTTCACTGCTGCCTCACTATAACAGCAAGACCTAGAAACAAATAAGTAAGTCACAGTAGAGCTGCTCTCGGGGGCCAGAACACAGCAGGACACATGCTGAATGAAAGAATGAATAAATGACATGCAGCTACTAAAGGAAAGAAGTAGAGCTAAAATCACCAAGATTTATTCAAGTCAAAAAGCAACTTACAGAACAAAACATATGATTATGTTTTTTTGCTAAAAAAAAAGAAAAAAAAATACGTGCAGACTATGCATATACCCAAATATGCAAAGACAAAATCTTGAAGGATAAACAAACAATACTCAAGAATTATTTAAGTGAAAAAGAGAATTAGCAGAACATTACATATGGCAAGACCCCATATTTGCTTTAGAAATGTGTAGACACACACATATGAACACACATTAGAATATGCATAGAGACGAGCATCACCTCATTTCCACTGGATGCCATGTTTATTTGGCACAGGAAAAGTCTGGAAGGATGTACAAACTGACAACATGAGTTACCTCTGGAAGACAGGTGACCTAATTCATATAATTCCATATTTCATCAATTAAATGAGTAGGTACTGAGTCAGCAAAAATGGTGGAGTAAGAACCTTTAAAAAACCTCTCCTCCATATGGGCAATGAGAAAACTGGCAAAAATTAGAAGAATTACAATTTTCATAACTCTGAAAGTCTTGCAACAACCTGGGGAGCATTTATTAAAAACAACCAAATCTAAGTAACAGCTGAGCTTTGTGGTACCTTTACTGCCCCATTCCCTTCCCCTTTCTAGTTCCAAGGGAACCCTGAAAACCAACACCCCAATCATGGTGAAAAAAGAAGCCTGGCAGCCTCCAGAGGGGTTAAATAGACCAATACTTCTTAAGAAAAAATCCTTAACAAAAACTAACAAATCAAATTCAGCAGCATATTAAAGGGATTATCCACCTACAATCAAGTGGGATTTATCCCAGACACACAAGAGTGGTTCACCATATGAAAATCAGTGTAATTCACCATGTTGCTTGAGGGAGGAAAGCACCTCATGATCATTTCAATGTAGGACAAGTGCTTGACAAAATCCAACATCCTTTCATCATTTAAAAAAAAACACTAAAGAAGAATGTCTATGACAAACTCACAGCTAACATGACATTCAATGGTGAAACACTGAAAGCTATCCCCCTAAGATCAGGAACAAGACTCTTGCTACTTCTATAGAATATTGTACCATAAGTTCTAACTAAAGCAACTAGGGAAGAAAAACAAATAAAAAGCATCCAGCTTGGAAAGAAAGAACTAGAACTATCTTATTTGCAAATGATCTGATCATGTATATAGAAAATCCTAAGAAACCATCACGAAAAATTAGAGCAACTAAGCAAGTTCATCATTGGTAACAGGATTAAAGATTAATATGCAGCACACAGTAGATACTCATTCTGTGAGGGGCTTTTTTTTTTCCTACAGGTGTTCAGGGTCCAATCTTTACTCCGTGGTTCTTCAGAGGCAGTTGAGCCTATGAGGATTTCCTGATCCCTGGACTACAGCTATGCAGAATGTTCTGGAACTCAGTATCTCTCTCCTGATTCTCCCTCCCATTCCTGATGTGCTAAAGGCTGTAGCTACCCTGCTGGGTCAGTTGTCTGATGTTCTGATTCCTGGAGAACAACCTATGACTTACTCCCCCAGTTTTCCAATGAGTCTCTAAACACTCAGTTTCCTGTTTTAAACTTTTCTGCTTAAAATGCCTATTGTTTCTACTTTTCTACTGAATACTAAAAAATGTCCAAGATAAGGTTGTCAGGTCAATGATGACCAAGACTGCATTTTTTTCTGATTGACTGGGTCTTAAGTGTAAATGAGCCACATAAAAGAAAGTCCAGCCCCTGCCGTGGCTTTGTGCAGTTGGACCAATAACTGCTCCAATGGAAGGGAACAGAAGAAATACTTCAGAAGAGCTGAGTCAGAAGCTGGCCACATGGAAGAGTTACTAGAGTTGGCATTCTGTCTCCACTCTGTCCCCTGCCTTCCATCGGAACTTTGGCAGTGACTACAGTCTAAGAGGAGCTGTTAGCATCACATTGGTCACTAGCTACAGCCACATTAAGAAGGAAAATATTCCAACTGTGAAAGTGTCCTGCGCTAGGATGAGGGTGAGGGCACAGGATAAACAGGCAGCATTTTTGTTTTTGTGTACGATACCTAGGAAATAAGCCTCCTTTGATTAAAAAAAAATCAGTATGCAAAAACTAGTTGCGTTTCTCACCTCACACTCATTAGGATGACTACTACCAAAAACAGAAAAGTCTTAGTGAGGATGTGGGGAAACTGGAACTCTTGTGCACTGTGAGGGGAGTGTAAAATGGTGCAGCCACTGTGGACAAGAGAATGGCAGCTCCTCATAATGAAAGAGAGAACTACAATGTGATCTAGCAATTTGAATTCTGAGTATATACTCAAAAACAGAGTGATTTGTACACTCATCTTCCTAGCAGTATTATTCACAATAGCTAAAAGGTGGAAGCAACCTAAGTTCAAGTCATCCTTCAAAAAGAAAGAAATCCTGATACATGGTACAGCATGGATAAACCCTGAGGAC
This sequence comes from Tonatia bakeri, assembly GCA_004024845.1. Lineage (NCBI taxonomy): Eukaryota > Metazoa > Chordata > Mammalia > Chiroptera > Phyllostomidae > Tonatia > Tonatia bakeri. The sequence continues at coordinate 100,512 of PVIA01004960.1, forward strand.
ATCATGCTAAGTGAAAATGAGCCAGTCGCAACAGGACAAATACTGTACAATTCCACATATATGAGGCACCAACAGTAGTCAAATTCACAGAGGTAAAAACTACAATAGTGGTTTCCAGGAACTGGACATAGAGCTTCAGTTTTGCAGGATGAAAAAGCTCTAGAGATGGATAATGGTGATGGTTACACAACCAGGTAAATGTACTTAATGCAAGTGGCCTATAATGGTTAAGATGGTGAATTTTATGTTTTGTGTATTTCACCAAAGCTAAAAATATGTACATTTCAGAGCCCTGGCCAGGTAGTTTCAGTTGGTTCAAGTGTCATCCCAATACTCTAAGATTGTGGGTTCAGTCCTCAATCAGGGCATATACACATGACAACCAATGAAACCATAAATATGTGGAACAACAAATTGATGTCTCTCTCTCCCTCTCTCAAATCAATAAAAAAAACTCTTGAAAAAATATATAAATTTTAAAATCAACTGCATTGCTAAGCAATAAATCTAAAGATGAAATAAAATTCCATGTACAATGGCATCCAAAAAAAATAAAATACTTAGGAATAAATTTAACAAAAGATTTTCACACCATAAACAATAGTACAAAACATCAATGCAGAAAATTAAATACCTAAATAAATGAAAAAACAATCTGCTGTTCACAGAGTACTAATACTGTTAAGATAGCAATACCTCCCAAATTGATCTACAATTCAATGGGATCCCTATCAAAAAACCCTTCTGACTTCTTTGAGGAAATTGAGAAGTTAAAGGCAACTAAATTGGAAAGGAGGAAATAAAACTCTCTATTCATAAATGACATGATCCTGTACATAGAAAATTCAAAAAAATCTATAAGAAAGCTACTACAGCTAATAAGAAATTCAGCAAAGGACCTGACTGGTATAGCTCAGTGGATTAAGCATGGGCCTGCAAACCAAAGAGTTGCGGGTTCAATTCCTAGTCCAGGGCACATGTGTGGGTTGCAGGCCAGGTCCCCAGTAGGGGGCACATGAAAGGCAACCACACATTGATGTTTCTGTCCCTCTCTTTCTCCTTTCCGTCCCCTCTCTAAAAATAATAAATAAAATTAAAAAAAGAAGAAGAAATTCAGCAAGGTTGCAGGGTATAAGATCAACCAAAAAATTTACTTGTACTTCTATACACTAGCAATGAACACTCCCAAAAGGAAATTAAGAAAGCAGTTCCACTTATGATCATATCTATAGTATTATAAAGCAATAAAATACCTAGAAATAAGCTTAACCAAAGTAATGAAAGACTTGTATAGTGAAAACTACAAAATATTGCTGAAAGAAATTAAAGAATAACCTTAATAAGTAAAAAGACAGCCTGTGTTCATGGATTATAAGACAATACTGTTAAGATAACAATACCACTCAAAGTGATCTACAGATTCCTGCAATTTCTGTCAAAGTTCTAAGTCATGCTTTCCAAAAATGAAAAATCCAGTCCTCAAATTCATATGTCCCATATTTTGCCATGTGGAATGCACACTTTTTTACCCAAATTTTTGAGGGAAAAATAAGGATGCACATTATACATGGATAGTGCCTAAAATACCTTGTATCCATTTTTGTGTTTTGTAATTATTTATTACTGAAAAGTTCTTGTACCATATGTTAAAAAATAAATGCTAAAATTCCTTTGTAATACAAAAACAAGCATCTAAATATAAATAAAAAATAACAGAATTAAAAAATTAAAACAAAAGATTTTTTTCCCTGAAAGTTTGGGCCAAAAACATGGTTGCACATTATACAAGGGAGTGCATCACACACAGCCAAATACTGTAATTGTATAGGGCCCCAAATAGCCTAAACAATCTTGAAAAAGAACAGAGCCAGAGGACTAACACTTCCCATTTTCAAAACTTACTACAAAGCTACAGCAATCAAGAATATAGTATTAGTATAAGGACAGATATACAGAACAATAAAATAGGATAGAGAGCCCAGAAATAATCCATCACATATATGTCCAAAAGATCTTTGATAAGGGTACCAAGTCCATTCAATTAAGAAAGAATAGTCTTTTCAACAAATGGTGCTGGAAAAACTGAACATCTACATGCAAAAGAATGAAGTTCGACACCTACTTAACATCATATACAAAAATTAACTCAAAATGGATCAAAGACCTAAATGTAAGAGCTAAAATTATAAAACTCTTAGAAGAACACATAGGAAAAGAGCTTCATGACCTTGGATCAGGCAATGATTTTTTATTTTTTATTTTATTTTATTTTTTTAAAGATTTTATTTATTTATTTTTAGAGAGGGAAGGGAGGAAGAAAGAGAGAGAGAGAAACATCAATGTGCGGTTGCTGGGGCCGTGGCCTGCAACCCAGGCATGTGCCCTGACTGGGAATCAAACCTGCGATGCTTTGGTTCGCAGTCCACGCTCAATCCACTGAGCTACGCCAGCCAGGGCTGATTTTTTAGATATGACACCAAAAGCAAAGACAACAAAAGAAAAAGTAGACAAATCATACTTTATCAAAAATAAAAACTTTGTGCGTCAAAGGATACTATCATCAGAGTAAAAAGGCAACAACAGAAGAGGAAAAAATATTTGCAAACCACGTATCTGATAAGAGATTAATATCCAGAATATATAAAGAACACATAAAACTCTATAACAGAAAAACAAAGTAATTTAAAATGGGCAAAGAATTAAAATAGATATTTCTCCAAAGAAGATATTCAACTGGCACAATAAGCACATGAAAAGATGCTCAACATCAGTGTTAGAGATATACACATGAAAACACAATGAGATACCACTGCACACTCAGTAAGATAGCTATAACCACAAACAGGGACAACAACAAGGGTTAGCAAAGATGTGGAGAAATCAGAACATTCATATGTTGCTAGTGGGAATACAAAGTAGTGCAATGGCTGGGAAAAACAGTTTGATGTTTTCTCAAAAAGTTAAACACAGAACTTCCCTGAAACCTAGTTTCCACTTCAAGGAATCTGCCTTAGAGAACAGAAAACAAGGATTCAAACAAGTACATGTACATACATGTTTATAGCAACATTATTCACAACAACCAAAAGGTGGAAACAAGCCACATGTTCATCAGTAGATGAATAGATGAACAAAATGTTCCCACACAATGAAATATTAATCAGCTATAAAAGGAATGAAGTGCTGATATACACTACAAAACATGGATGGACCTCAACATGATTATACTGAGTGAAAGAAGTCACAAAAGGCCACATATTGTACGATTTCATTTATGAAACGTTCAGAACAGGCAAATCCAGACAGCTGGTTGACAGAGGCTGGCAGTACAGGGGGTTGCAAAGTGACTACTTCTGGGCACAAAATTTCTTTTTGAAGTGATAAAAATGCTCTAAAATTAGATAGTTGTGACAGTTGCACAACTCTGTGAATATACTAAATTATACACTTTAAAAGGGTGAACCTTATGGTAAGTGAATTTTATCCCAATTTAAGACAAAACAAAACAAAAAGGGAAACAATGAAGTACTTGTGAAATAAAAAGTAAATAATAAATATCTAAATTTTCTTTCACTCTTTTGATAACTCTATGTGGTCACACCTCAGGCCCAACCACCCTCCACACAGCTTTGTAGGGACGGACATGGGCTGGTTGGCTCTCCTCACCTTGAGGTGCTGGTGCATGCAGTAACGGCACACCTTATGTTTCATCTCATGCGTAACATTACTGGATAAAGGAATAAACCCACATTTTGGCTGCAAAATAAATAGGAAGAAAAACCGCTTAAGGAGAAATCACATACCTTTAAATAGACATAACTAACAACAAGGCAACACTGAGGAGTAGCAGCAAATGTTAGAAAAATATTCCCAAAGTTGCTTTTCTTTCTAGTCCCACAAGGAAACTGATGCTTCCCTTGTCACATTATATAAACATTTCTCTGCTGTTAGAGAGTCAGAACTCTTACTGGAAAAAGATGGTTTCTCAGTTGCTGGATTGAAAAGTACAACAGAGTTGCTTGTGTTTTCAAGACAGTAGGAGATTAGAAAGTGCAGATTTGCCCCCATGTTCCCAACTGTAAGAAGCAGAACTCTTGTTCCCTCTGACAAGAATTTATGAATGGGAAGTTGGCCATCTGATGGCTGCCAGGCTCCCAAATTGTCTGGAACCCCAGTTGCCTTTTAAAAGCCACAGTTTCTGGGCACGCACAACATGTAAGACCTGCTCTTAGCACTGGGGTAATGAAGAACATACCACAATTGTTTGTGATGCCTAAGACACTCACCCTCTGGTTATGAAAACGGATTATTAGGCCCCATTAAGCACACAGGTTGCTCAGAACCAAGGGGGTGACTCAAAAATCACCACCACAGAAATTTGGAAGGAGACAAACAGTGGCCTGGGACATCTGGGAAGCTTCCAGAGGAAGACTTCAGCAGCCAGACTGGACACTGCACAGCAGAGCTGAAGCTGGGGGCCTGGCCCTTATCCAGCAATCACTTCCCTCCACTAGAAGAGTGATGCCCTTTGTCACCCCACCTTAGAAGCCTTGACCACAACAAACCAGGGCCTTGAGAGTCACATAGGTTCCTGTGCCTCTGGGAAGGATCTCTACTGAGTAGGACAGAAAAAAAAGAACAGAGTGCCACCTAGTCTGAGGGGCTACCCTCAAGCTAGCCTCCTAGAACACAGCGTGCAGTGTCACCATGTTGCCAAGAGGACATAGCAGGGAAGGTCAGGGCGGCTGGAGAGCTGCACCCTCCAAAGAAAACAGGGAGGGCGGAACCCTGGACAGGGCTTGTCCCTAGCTGGTTCCCCATCAAAGCACTTGGGAATAAGTCTAAATCTGGGGGTCTGGGGAGCCATGTCCCTCAGATCTGGCTGGTGGAAGAAACCAGGTGGCACACATGGAAGGAGCAGGAAGCAAGCTGAGTCCCTAGGAGTTGGGGATCTCCGAGAAGGAGTTGGGGATCTCCGAGAAGGAGCTGTGGGCCCCAGTGTGAGGAACACCAGGAGCTTCTGTGGTAAAGTGCACTCTAGGCAGGTGCCATGAATTTACAACCAGAACCCACCTCGCTCTTCTCCCCATATCACTTTCCCCTTGACAAAACTCACCTTGATCTCTACACACAGAATAGGCCGATGATCAGCAAAATGGTAGGTCTGAAGTCTGGCTAAATTGGGAAGGCACAGAGCATAACCACTGAGAGTGTCCAGGTCCTTGTCACAGCGAGATTCTAGAGAACAGTAAGAAAAATACCTGAGGATCAGTGTGAGATATAAGATGATCCCATGATAACTTCACAAATTCCTGTTAAAGAAAGGTCAGCCTTGCCCAAAAGGGCTAGCCTTGGCCTCTAGTTCTAAGCCTTGGGGTATCATGCCTGAGGAATGTTCTGGGGTCTTTGGGTTACATGAGTGTAACACTATGATACATGATGGGGGTGTGGGTCTTACAGTATCAGCTAAACCTCCAGAAGGCTAGAGATTGAGGGCAGCTAGTCAGCTGTGTCTACATGCCCAATCCCCAGAAAAACCCTGACACTGGGGCTTGGGCAGCCTCCATGCTTGGCATTCCTCCATGTGGTCACACACTGTGGCTGGAAGAAGTAAGCACCATCCATACAACTCTAATGGGAAAGGACACCTGGAAGCTCATGCTGGTTTCCCTGGACCTGTCCCCAGCACCTCTTCAGTCAGCTGGTCTTAATCTCTATCTCTTAGCTGTGATAAGCCATAACCATGAGGACAACAGTGAGTTCTATGGGTCTTTCCAGCAAATTATCAGATCCTGAACTTGTTCCTGGAGATCCCCAAAAGGTTCAGTTGTCAGTGAGGGTGGTCTTGGGGACCACCTCCCAATTCTGTGAGTCCCTTAACCCAGGAACACAGAGTGGAAGGAGGAACCAGCCTCTACCTTCGTTTTGTTGGTTCCTTCAGAATCCTCAAACACTGCTATTTCCTTAGCACTGACTCTAAAAGCTGTACTTGGACCGTCACAGAACAGCCATGTGACCCCCAGACTCCAGATAAAGCTGACTTTCCTCACATAACAAGCCTGATTATGAGTCATTATTACAATGGGGGTAGAGTTCTTATTACTGTTAATACAAACTTAATTCCTAATTATAAAATAAAATAATGATATTAAGCAGCATTATAGCTGGATGGCAGAACCCTAGACAAGTCTCAGTCTGTCTTAGTATAAAAGAGGACAACAGAGCCAAGACACAGTCCTGGTTTTAACATGGCTACAACATCCTTCTCCCTCATTAGCCATTTCAACACACAGAGCCCTACTCCTCAATGCTCATCAGACCTGAGGCTACAACGCATGGTGCCTCAATTTTCCTAACCAGGTAAGGAAAGAACTTTATATTGGCCAACTACACACCTGGACTACCTGGCTGCACTTTAGAAGGAGACATATCCATCCTTAGTAACATAGACTTCACATTTTTGTGTGAAAGGAAAGGCTTTGACATGGTTTTTGTCATTACAGCCATGACCAAGTATAAGGAAGGTAAATGAGGTAATAGGGAAGGCATGTGAGGTAATGGGCGGAGACACATAAGGTGGGGTGAGGTATGTGAGGTGATGGGCGTACAGTATGCAAGGTGAAGTGGTGAAGATATTCAATGTATGGAGGGAAAGTATGTGAGTATAGGAGGTATGGAAAATACATGAGATGATGGGGGCTGGCATGGCCCACATCTCCTGTCTTCCCCCAGGGGGATCTGCAAGCTGGGTGGATTCAGCTCTGGCAGAGGGTCCTCTAGCTGCAAACCTGCTAGGGCCTGGCCCACCCTCCGTGGTTTGGGTCTACCTTGGTTTTCATTTTGACTCCTCCTCCAGGCCTCCCTATAGCCTACCGTCTCTACCCTAAGTCTCCCCTAATTCCTTCAGCTTCCTCTCTCTCCCAAGTGCATATTTGTTTTTATTAATTAGTTCTTGGTCATATATTCTCTGCAGTGCCCTGGATATCTGATGCCCAGAACTGTGAGCTCTTGAGATTTCTACCTCCGATAATCAAAGTTTCTGGTGAAAGAATTGCCAAAAACTGTGTCTACCTAATAAGAGTAACAATGTCTGACACTTGTCAAATGGGATATTTTAAATTACAAAAAGAGCTTATAAATTAAAACCCTTACCTGGTCTTTCAGACTGTATCTTTAAACAAAGCTGTTTCACAAAATTTAGAGGCAGCTGAACCACTTCCTGTAACGATAAATACAAAATGTTCAGTTTGGCTGCACAACAATATGGATGTACTTAATGCCACAGAAGCACACACTTAAAGATGGTTAAAATGGTACACTTTATGCTATGCATATTTTAGCACATTAAAAAAAGTACTCAGATGTGGGCCTCAGGAATAAAGCTGCTCTTCTATTTTAAGGACATGTCCAGATAAAACAGACACTAATGTTTTTCATGCATGCATTCAGAGCAGCTGGTGTCCTTGCTGGTGATGATCAGCAGCATGCCTCTTGTCACCCACAGTCAGTCTCCACCAAGCACAGCCTCTGTCCTCACTGAGACTTTAACTCTGTCCTCAGTGTCTGTGGGCCACAAAGCAGGGCTGAGGCAGTTCTATGCCAGCACAAATATTCCTCACCAACTATCTCTGCAGAACACCTGAGGCTTCTCACACTCCCACCTGAGAAATAGCTCAAGGGAAAGGTTCTAATCAAATACTAACCTCCAGGTGAGACTTCCAGTGTGCTCATTAGCCACTAGACTCACAGTGGTCCAATATGCAGTGCATTTGGGGGAAAAACAAGGAGCAACTTCTCTCCAATTTGCCATTTCCTTATAATTTCCTGAAATAAGTTTTTATTCCATGTTTCTCACTATCTTCATTGTGTTTCCAGGATGGTAGATTTCTGACTTCTGAAGAAGTCCCAATGGGACACAAGAGATCAGCCTAGAATATAAATGCCAAGACCCTAAATGCTGACACACCACGCCTTCTCCATTCTACCCTGCCCCACCTGTGCATCAGTACCAGTCCATGGCTGACCTGCCCTCAGGCCTGAGGCCATCTTGTCTTATAGACGTCCTTCTGCAGTCAGCCTTACTCCAGTCAATTGTTTACTTCCCAGTCTGCTGTGCCAGCTTAACCCATAGTTTTGTCATTTACCTACACATGCTATAAACTGATAAAAAGTGAGTTGCTAAAAATTTAGATCTGAATTAGATAAGATGAAACAATGAAAAAGAGTGGGACTTATAAAATTTGAAAATTCAAAACTCAGACCATCTCATAAAAGTCCAAGTTCTTACTCACTCCACTTTAGAAAAAAACAAAGGTACGAGTGGGCAGATGGCAGATAAGGGATGCTGCACACAGAAGGTAAAAAACTGCATCCAGTTAATCTCTCAAAGAAACATCTAGCCTTGCACATCCCAGAGGCAATGCAGGAACATCAGGGCAAGCACACTAACTCAGATCTCCGCATGGCAGGAGGCGTGATGCTCCCCAGCTGGGAAAGGAAGTCATGGCCTATGCCGGAATCATCAATGCAGTGACAGAAACTTGGAGAGGAGCAGACAGGATCAAGTTCAGAGCCAAAAGTGGCTCAACTACTCTTGACACAGCATCTATGAACTGCCCCCCTTAAATCTAGTCACCAAGGTAAAAAACAGAACTATTTCTTTAAGTAACTTTAAATTATTGATTTTATAATGAGTTCTATTTGTGTTTTAGGTCAGAATAAAATGTTCAGAGTAGGCATCCTTCCTAACATTTGGCTACATTTACCAAGCTTTGATTCAGACTCATGAATCATGTACACCATGCCATGGGTGGACAGACACCTACAGGACCCTGGGAAGATGGTGATCTCAGCAGGACACTTGGCCAGCACCTGCACAAAGTATTAACTTGGGAAAAATTATAGTTAGGACCACAAAATTCCTCTCAGGGAAGTTTAACTTGAAAGGTGTGGCCACACCAGCTTCCCTGCTGACAAGCATCTGCCCTCAAAAGGGATGAAGTGATGGCTGCAGAAAAGTACAAAGGGCCGCCAAGACTGGATGGGGTCTGGCAGGTAAACATGTCTACAGTCTTGTAAAAGCTCCCTCAGAAGAACAGCATCCCCTCACTCATTGTGTGTGGTGGCCAGGCCAATGCATCCATCATGTCAAGTTAAAGTGGGGAGTAAGCCCTGACCAGTGTAGCTCAGTTGGTAGGGCATCATCCGGCGAAGTGCAGGGTTGCCAGTTGGATTCCTGGTCCAGGCACACACCTGGGCTGCGCCTTCAGTACCCACTCTGGGCATATCTGAGAGGCAACTGATCAGTGTTTCTCTCCCATATTGATGTTTCTCTCCTTCTCCCTCCCTTCCCCTCTCTCTAAAAATAAATAAATAAAATATTAAATAAAAGTAAAGTGAGAAGTCAGGGTCATGCAGGGGCATTCAACCTTGGGAGGACTGGGTCCATAAAAGTGAGGTAAACTTCTAAAATTCCATCAGTATCTCAACTATTCCCAGTATTTAAGATGTAAACATCTGTGGGCATGAAAAAAGACCCTCTTCCCCATTTCCTAACCTCCAGCTTACATGGAGATTGGACCAGACGAGTCCCTAAACCAGCTAGGCAGGCCCAGAGGCAGCATGGGCACGAGAGGTGTGTCTGTCACTCTGTCTGGGCCTCATGCTTCTCACCACTGGGCTGGTCTGTTATCTCATCCCAGGATACAGAGAAGGGAAATGCTCACCAGGGGTTCAATTTGCCCTACTTCATGTCAGTGGTCAGAGAAAACAGTGGCATTTACACATGCTAGTTTTGCCTGTGTGTAGTCTTACGCAGATCAGAGATGTGCTCTGTACGCCACATTCCAACCATGCCAGGGCCTCAGTGGCAGCCCCCTGGACACATCACATCCACATGGAAGAAAAGCAGGCTGTATTCACTTTGGTGTTGTCTTCATATCAAGAAGGCATGTCAATGGGATGAATATTCCCAGGATGTGACCTTGTGGCTCACCTTACATGCCCAGAGCCCCATCCACTGTGGACAAAAAGAACCAAACCTGGAACCAAGGCACGTATGCCCTGCACCCTAGGGAAACATCTTGATGCTGCTCCCACTTGCCAGGCCATTCTCGGCTGACCCAAGCTCCCACCACTCTTCCTCACTGTGACCCTTTCAGGGGAAAGGTCTAGAGCCCTTGACGCTATGATAGAGAGAAATGTTCCCACTTGGCCAGACGAGCCAAGTGGGGACATTTCCTCAAGGAGGAATATGTATCAGCATACTCGCATTCACTCAGATACCACCCTGGACAAGAAGGAGGCAACACCTAGAGCAGGTGGTTCAGAGACACAAGGCTCTCACAGTTCAACTGAACAGCTAAAGACCTCATTGAGTGTAGTGCCAGCATCGAGGATGGCCAAATGACTCTAGTGACAGTGTAGTCCCTTCCACACTGCTGGGGTCTGGCCTGTAAAGCCACCAGATACTATGGAAATGACAGACACAACTCTGGTCCAGGTCATTTCTCAGATCGAGTGCTGGGGGAGTCAGGGCTATCTCAAGGATACTCAGAGCCTTGCGGTGAGCCCAGCCTGCCTGCTGCATGGCTAGGCTGCCCTGGAAAAGGGTCTGATGCCTTCAACTAAGACTGCAGCCCTGAGGGTGCCCAGCAGCACCACCCATAGTACATCCTAAGCTTGTCAAAGGGCCCTTCTTGGAGGATGTTTTGTGGTCAGAGCCATTTAAATTCTACTTTACCAAGCAATCCTTAAGCTTCAAAAAAACCTTTCCCTTGATCTCCTTTTAGTGTCATTTTTTTCAGGATGGACACAAGGTACAGTATTTGCAAAATAGAAGCATTGTGCTCTATGTCCAAAGTGACAAACCTACTGGTCAGAGCAAGGCTCTAACCTAAGACAAGCGGGAAGCCTAGCAGAAGTCGAGCACCCATCCCAGGTGTAGACAATAGCCACTGTGAATCCCTGCACTGCCCCTCCCCAAGAGTCCAAGCTGTAGACCTCACCTGTGATAGGCACTCCTCTCAGATATCAAGACCAGAGAGAGCCAGCAGTGAAGACCACCCACGTGCACTGGGACCAGGGATGCTGTCTGGACCTCACTCCAGAGCCCTCACTAAGCTGAATGTCTACATGAAAGCAGAGTGGAGGAGACTGGGTATTCTGGCAAGCTAGAGTTTCACTTGGTCTCTCTGAACCTCAGGCTTTTCTGGGAGGAAATGGGAAAATACTATCTGCACTGCTACCTCCCAATGCAGCAAATGAGAAAAACCAAACACTTGGAAACTCTGTCATTAATATGAGTAGTTTTCATCAAACACAAAGTTACAAACTATAATTGAGAAGTTGGTATTATTGATACAGATCTTTCCCATGATTTTAGACTACATAAATAAAAATCACTTACCCCACAATGAACGTAGTTCTCTCCCAAAAACTCCTTCATGACATTTTTGCCAAAGTCTACTATGTTCTGTAGGTGCTGAAATATTTCTTCTGAGGTCTGTAAAAAAGAAGCATCGGCACATCTTAGTGACCAAGACCTTCAAGGAAATACGGAAGGAGTGGACTGACACCATCAAGAGCCCCTTACACACAGGGCTGCCATGTCTGTGGCCACAAACAGAAGATGGTGGCCCTGGACTTGGAGGAAGGTAAGCCTCGCCACAGAGACTGCTGGACTCACTAGAGCTTCTGTGCCTTTGGTCACCCAGACCCACCTCCACCTTCTACCCAGGCCCATGTGGCCCACACCTGTGCCCACCCCCTATCCCACCAGGAACTGTTGGGGATCCACCAGCAGCCCATGCACACCTTCCAAGGAACTGGACTTTGAAAATTTATCCTGTCCAAAAATCACTGGGTATTTAGATTTTATTCTTCAGCTTCTAAATAGAGAATAAAATGTTGTATCCCCAATCTGATATTCTGAAGGACCCAACAAGCTGTGAAGATTTGGGTGAGACAGAAAATCAGCCCTGTGTCCCTCCCTCTGACGTGAGACAACAAGTCCAAATGGTCTATCAAAGGGCTCTCCAAGGGACAAGAGGGCCCTTCTCATCACACACAAGTCAGAAGGTGCTTGACACATGGCCTGAACTCTACAAAGGCCCTGTACTGAGCTGGCGTCTGTACCTGTAACAGGTGCACACCACAGCCAACGTCCCATGGCATATGCAGTGAGACTGCATGAGAATGAAGCCCGACAGAAAAGCCCAGAACACACCCGGTGGCACCATACAGCTGTGGCCACTGAGCTTCTAACAAAAAGCTCTTCTTGAAGATAGAATTACCACATGATTTCCCACTGGTAATGCAGCTGGTATCACACCATGCCATTTATATAATAAATAAAGGCAAATTGTTGCCTTGGAAGACAATGCCTCAATAAATCAAAACAGGAAAAGCTGACAGAGGCATCTAGAGAACGCTGGCCCTTCACTGAGTCTGGGCTCTGCAGATGCTGCGTGGGGAAGGAGGGAGCTAGAGGCAGCTTCCCAGATGGTTCTAGTTTCCACTTGGATTCCACAGAAACACAACACCCCGTACAGATCTCTTTAGCAGCTGAGAAGGTGGCCCTCCACTTGTGCCCTCCCATCTTTCGCCATCCTTCTCTGCACTGACCAAACCATCCCCAGATCACACGGCAGCACCCTCCTCACTTTCTCCCACAGACCTCTCTTCTCTTTCTACGCAGCTAACCCGAGTGTGCCCTTCACTTCCACCGATGGCTACCACCAGTACCCATAAGCAGTCACCTCCCCTCCCTTTCTGGCTGTCTCTCTTAACTGAAATGAAGCAGTGATGTACCTCTCCTATACCCTAATCTTCTGCCCAATTTTTACTCACCACCCAACCACCCCTGCCCCGTCTCCCCGCTATGAAGACTGTGAGCCTCCCAACCCTGCTCCTGCCTTTGCTCCCCTTTTCAAGATAAGAGCCTATGCTTTGGAGCAGAGCTCACACCAACTTCTGCACTTCCCTCCCTCACCCTCAGGACCACAAAAAAGGGCTCCAGAAGGCTCTCTTTATTGACCCCTACAACTACTGAGATTTAGATAAATACTAGAGTGACATCCCACTCCAGGGAGACAGGCACTGCAACTCAGTGCTCGGCCAGTGTGGAACTGAACAGCAACAGCTTTCTGAAAGTGACTCAGCAAACAGAAACACACGCTCCATCTGAACTGCCTGCTGTGATTTGTAACGCTGTCTACCGGGCAGCACCACAGGCTTTACTCTCATACACACAATTCCAAGAGGCAGCAGGGTGTAAGGAAATCACCACAGGAAAACTGAGACCTGGTCTTGGGGGTCCTGGCCAACCAGGAGGGCTCATGGAACTGAACAGGGTGACTCCTAGCTCAGCACCCAGGGACTCACCATAGAAACCCACAGTGACCCCAGCAAATCAAAGCACTGGGTCCTGCAGGAATCAGGGACACACCACTTTCTGCACTGAATGCTGTGTCATCTTTAAATTTCTACAGTTAGCATTAATGCTTCTACATCAGAAATAAAACCAACATTTTCTTAAGTAATTGTTTCAATGACTGGGTGTCAAACAGCACAGACCTTACCTTCTTCCTGTTGGGAGGAAACTTCAGAAAACGCAGTACCACACAACGCTATTGGAAGATAAAAAAACAAAGTCTGATTAGTACCAGTCCAAAGCCTGGGGAAAAGGGTGGATGGCTGTGGAGAAGCGGCTGGGGCAGCTTGGGGGCTGTCCTCAGCAGCTTGGAGGTTGCAAACTCCATAGACAGCCCGTTGGCCTGAATACCCAGTGCCCACAGGGAGGGGCCCAGCACTGTGTCACACACCAGAGGACACACTGGGGCCAACCAGGAAAACTTGTGCCCTCTGACCTAGCCAGTGCACTTCCTGGAGTTTATCTTAAGGAAATATTTAACGATGTGCAAAAGATTTTAGCTACTCATATAAAAGTACTGTTTATAATTCTAAATAAAATGTAAACAACCTAAATGTCCATCAGTATTGAGATGGTTAAATACTGGGGGACATTCCCAGACCATGGAATACCATGTTATCACTGATAAGAAAATAGGAAGCTCTGTATTTACAGATACAGATGAAAAAGGTCACAGAATAGGGCTTATAGAATAAGCCCATTTTTATAAATATATAATTACACACGTGCATATATGTGAGTGTGTATATATATGTGCATGTATAAATATGCATATACCATTATGTGTGTATGTGTATGTATATGAGATGAAGTCTGTCCAGAAAAATCCCAGCATTTGTTAATACAACGAGAATGGTTTGTGTGACCTTGATGTAACTTGGCAGCCAAGGAGAGAGGACTGGAATGCACATCCATGAATAATGATAACTTCACAGTACTAGTCAGTGGGGGCAGAAGATGCCATTGAGTGAGTATGTGTACTGTGGCCATCGCATTCAAAATAACTGAGTGAGTACAGCTATGAATCTGCGTCAAATTTTGCATTAAGCTTGAACATTCCTCCACAGAAACTATTCAGATGATTCAGAAGGCTGCAGCCCTGGGCAACAGGTGACTGGCAACTTCATCACAACAATGTGCCTGCTCATGCATCACGTCTCATGAAGAGTTTTTTTTAGCAAAACATCAAATCACCCAGGTGACTCAGCTCCCCCTATAATCCAGATTTGGCTCCCTGCAAACTCTGTATTTTCCCCAAATTAACCTCACCTTTGAAAGGAAAGAGATTTCAAAGCAGCTGATGGTGATCAGCAGAACTGTGTGAGGTTCCAGGGTGCCTACTTTGAAGGGGACTGAGGCAACATCGTCCCATGTACAATGTTTCTAGGAGCTTGCATCTTCTTCAATAAATGTCTCTATTTTCCATATTACATGACTGTATACCTTCTGGACAGATCTTATATGTACAGGTACAATTCTGTTTCTGTGATGTTCAAAAATAGGTAAGACAAAGTTGATGATCACGCCTCAGGCAGGTGGGAAGGTCCCTAAGAAAAGTTATAGAAGGGTCTGGATTATGGATCCATGTAATTTTATAATAATCAAACTACAGATACACTTATAATCTCAGCACTTTTATATAGGCTTGCTACACTGCATTCTTAAAAGCATGTAAAATAGAAATGTTTAAATATAGTATGTGTACACTCCATTTGTATAAAACACTTGAAAGGACTTCAGCAGTTAACAGCATCTCCAGGTAGCAACAATTGGGATAATTTTTTTAAAGCACTGACCTCTTTATTGTTTATATTTTGAGGACTTCTAAAGATACACACACACACACACACACACACACACACACACACACACTAGAGAAAGAAGAAGGGAGAGAAAGAGAGACACATCCATGTCGGAGAGAAACATTTACTGCCTGCCTCTGTATGTGCTCCAATCAGGGACCAAACTAACAACCCAAGCAGGTGTCCTGACTGAGAATCAAACCCACAACCTTTCAGTGCACAGGATGATGCTCCAACCAACTGAACAACACCAGCCAGGGCAACAATTTCTTTTTAAGCTCTGCTTATTTATTACTTGGGTTTCCCAATTTTTATAATGTTCATATAATATACAAGAATGAAAAAATAACTTTTTAAAGAAGTACAGCCTTTGAGGCTGCCATTCTCCAAGGAAATAACGTGGAGACACCGTGGAGTCTCAGTAACCAGGCAGACTCACTCCATTTGAATGACTTTGGAAACCAGTCCTGCACACACAGAGCAGAGGGCTGAAGTCAGGGAGGTGGCCTGGGCCCAGGGAGAACTTATGAGTAACAGGAGGAGAAAGGCATGGGAGCCCTCCAACCTGGGGAGGCAATTGAAGAGGCTCAGAAAGTATAGCTTTCTAAATCAAACTGTGTTTGAGAGCAAGGAATGCCCCATGGACACCAGAACCTTCTGCCTACACGACAGCCCATTCTAGTACCTCCTGCCCAACTCAGAGAAAACACATGACCTCTCAAAACCTGGGACACCTATCACAGGCTGGGGCCCCAAGCCCAGACTTGGGGGATGCCAAGGTCACCAGCATACTGGTGTCACTATGTCCTCCCACGTTCAGGCACACGTCAACACTCAATCATGGGCATCAACCAGCCAAGGTTCATTTTCATGGAATTATGATTCCATCAGAACTCAAGGAAAAACAGAAGGAAATATGCAGAAACGCTAATTTGAGGCAACTCTCCAGAAACTAAGTCCCCAAAAGTGCACTAACTCCTCGCTTGGACTCCACCATTCTGTTCAAGATCTACCAAGAAATTCTGAGTGCCATATTGAATCTGCTTCAGGAAAACTGCATTCTCTTCTGACCCATTTCTTATACAAAAACTTTCACCAGAGACCACTGTCCTCCCCAGGGAGTTGAGTGTCAGCCTGAGAGCTAAACCCCACAAACATAAGCACTCAGTCGATATGTCTATTCTGGACGGCAAGCACCACCTGTTCCTGGTGAGGGCCTGACTGGGCTAGGCTGGTGGCCCCAGGACATGCCAGCTGTGGAGCCAACAACACCCATTCAGACGGACGGCAGAGAAAGGTGAGAAATCAACCTTACCAGTCCTCACTGGCAGAAAGACACCATTAGTCCAAGGACCACCTATAGCAAAAGGACAGGACTGCCTCGGAAACCCATAGGGAGATACCCAGGAAGGAGCCAGCACTGCCCAGTAAGTGCCAGTATTATGTCATCTCACCAGATCTTAACCAGTTGTGAAGAACTACTTTCCCTTTTACACGAATATCTGAAAGCAGATGTTTAAAATGTACCTCCTTATTCATGTCTAGGACAAAATGCTAAGAAAGTGAAGAGAAAGTGGTGAGATTAAGAAGACAGGAGCTTAATGAGGGTTTCTGCACAGCCTCGGCCAGGTTACTCTTCTCCACAGCAGGACAGGGAAGCAAGGCACTCTTGTTTACACCTCAGAACACTAGACGAGAATCAGTTATTTTAATAAGCTGAAAAAGACACTGAATGCAGGAATGAAACATATAAACACATACACATTAAATAACCTCAAAACATACAGAGTTAAGGGTATAACTTGTTACTTAATAAAAGCAGCAAAAAGCATTCAGCACTGCAAGGTGTCATGGGGTAGGGGGTGTGCCCAAGAGAGGTGCCTCTGATCCACTCTGAGAACCCATCAAGTCATCAAAACACCAAGATGTTTGGCAAATGGCTGGAAATAGCTCTAAAAGCATAACCTTGAGAATGTCTGACAGCACCCAATCAGGGATTCTGGCTGCCTGAGTGCTCTACAGCCCTGGAGAAGTGCATGAAGGCTTTTCTACATATCTAGGCTGTAAGGTGGAGTGAAAAAGCAGAAAACAATAATAGACACATAGGATCCTTAAGTACCCAATGAAATCATATGATGAAAGGAAGTTCACCAGAGTGTTAACAAAAATTATTTTCTTACTGTGGAAATATTGGGTGCTTTTTACTTCCTTCTAATAGTCTATATTTTCTGGAACAGGAGAAGGACACCATAGCTAGTATTCAATAAAAATAAAAGACCACAAAAGCTAATATATCAAAAGGGACACCTGCCCACCTGAAGCCAGAAAAAGGGAACCTGTGGGTGGAATTAAAGGCTTCAGGGCCTCCTGGCAAAGACCAAAGGGAAGGCCACCCATGACCTGCGGGCACCCCTGCATTGGTAGTCTCACAAACTCGCTGCTACAGAACAGGCCTAACCTTCCACTAGGATGATGAAATGACCCAGAACAGGGCCCTGAGAAGACCTCAAGGAATCAAAGATCAGGCAACTTTCAAGGGAAAGGGAGAGAGAGACAAACACAACAGCAGAAGGAATGGCACACGTTAGGTACTGCCCTGAACATCTGAAATGGCTCAGGATGCTTCTCATTAAGGCTGCCTTCTATAGTCAACCCACTGGTCCCAGCCTAGCTTGTCTATCAGAACAGCTGTGAAATAACACCTGGAAAAGTCACTTGCATTTGGTGACACAACCAGAAACACACCCCAGGGCTCATAGTGGGATTGGGGAACAAGGGGTGGGACTTGGTGATGAATGGATAGCCTCAGACAAAAAAAATGAGTTAGACAAGATGTCTCGCAGAGGGAAGCCCAAGGTTCCCCATGCAGGCCAGAGGGGACGACCCTTTCCTTCTCAAAGCTTTGGTAACCCAGTCTGCACCTACATCTGCTGTACAGCTGAAGCAGATGCAGGCAGAACCAATGAGGTGGGGATGGGACAGTGGAGGTGTAAGTCCAGGTGACACGTGAAAGGATACTTGGGTTGAAGCAGAAGAGAAGGTTGGGCGGTCCCTGAAGGGATGGATGAACAATGTGACAGCCAGAGGAGAAGCAGACAATTTGTAAAGATATACCAAAATGTATGAAATGTACAGTGAGTCTTTGAGGAGCTATCAAGGCTCCAGACCCTCCCAAGCCACATGTGGGCCACGGAGCAGACATACAAACATACCACATGGTGGTGGGGGATCTGGAGATGCAGTCTTGTCCTTCTGCTGCAAACACAGAAATCTTCCTTACCTTACTGATAAAAGGGGGCCACCTCTGTCCTGAGTTTGGACCAAGGAGGAGGAAGGGGAGCCAATGGCACCTTTGGAGACCAGGCCTAGCAAGCAGACCCTTGCATACTAGGAAGGCAGCACTCAGTACTTGCCAGGACTGGAAACCACCAAAGGAAACTCAGTTGGGAAATAACAAATACTAGCTATTCAACTGCAGGTGACCCTGGGAATAAAGAGATGCAGAGCTCTCCTATGAGATCTTAGCAACAAAGAAACATCAGCTGTATCAACTTGGATGGATAATATTAAAAATTTCAAATACAGAATCAATTAGTTGTTTAAAATAATATTAGAGGCAACAAAGACTGGTTCAACTAGATTGAGGAGAAAATTAAACAAGGGAGGGGCCCAGGACTTGGTAAAAATATATAAAAAAAAAAAAATAGCCCTGGCTGGTGTGGCTCAATGGATTGAGCACCAGCTTGAGAACCAAAGGGTCGCTGGTTCGATTCCCAGTCAGGGCACATGCCTGGGTTGCGGGCTAGGTCCCTGGTTGAGGGTATGTGATAGGCAACCACATATTGATGTTTCTCTCCCTCCCTTTCTCTTCCCCTTCCTGTCTATCTAAAAATAAATAAATAAAATATTTTAAAAAGAATTAAAATGATTAAAAAAAACAGAATAACTCTTACTTGCTTCCAACATATACATGATGTACAAACCAGAAATCCTAAAACGCAAGACAAGAAGGGAAACAGTCAGGTGGCCCCCGACTACTGGAATCTCACATCTTCAGGATCCAGACAAACACCACAGGGCATCAGAAACACCAACCCCAAGGAATCTTAGACAGGGTATAAAACCTGAAAGATGAGATGTGAGCAGCTTCCTTCATGTTTTTGATAAGTGTTCTTTGTTGGCAGGTCTTCCATGTTATCTCTGTCACAACAGCTTAGAGTGATGAAGGGAAGGAGCCACTGTTTGCCCTGCACCCCACAGGTCAGCTGGAGGGCAGCCCAAGGCCTATTGATGACTCTGGGCCTGGCCTGCCCCTGCAGACTCCCACCACTGGAGAACACTTAAGAGATCAAATTACAAACCTGACTTACAGTGACCTTCATAGGACAGGAGACTGAGCCAAGCCAACAAGACAAAGGTGAAGAAGGATTAAGCTGCAGATACGAAAGCCAATGATACCACACAGACAGAAATCCTAGCAGCACCCAAAAGGGCAGCCCTAGGCTTCACTAAGCACAGCTCAGAGTGAGCAGTAGTGTGACTTGGCCACCAGAACAAGTGACAGCACCTTCGATTTGCCACAAGGGAAATGCCCTTGCCCAATACCTTTCATGAGGTCAGTGCCTGGAGAGGCACCCACTGGGGCATGGTGCCAAGCTGGCCACAGCCTTAGAGCACCTAAGACGGTTAGCCCCAGGGCTATGGGCTAGTGCCTGGGAAAGGATTAAATTACATTGCTGGACCCAAGGGTGCTGAGCATCAGGGTTGACGGTGACAGGCACAGGATGCCTAAAGGGGCCATGGGGAAGCTGACAGTAACCTGCCAGGAACTGGTCTGCCATCAGGGTCTCACACTGTTCTTACTGCTCAGCCCTGAGCACACTCCCAGGCCACAGCCTGCACTTAGCTCTTCCATCTCAAGGCTCCATTTTATAAGTCCCATGTTCCTCAAAGCTCCTGACACACCAGCTTGGAAGGCTGTTTGTCTCTCATGTTCCTTCAGTGAAGATGCCAGGCCCCAGCACTGGCTGCCTGAAGGCACGCAGTGTTCTGAAGCTGGACAGTATAGAGTACGGACTACTCACTTCATAGGGACCTTTCAATTTGAAAGTAAATGATGCCCCTTCCAAGAGAGTGACTATGTCCTGACCTGGATTAAAAAAGTGGTGAAGGCAGCTCTCTACCTTGGAATAAAGGAGATGGGTCTGGGGAGTCCACCTGCAGGCAAAGGAATCCTTGTGTTCAGTCGTCCACCTTCTCTCTCTGTCCCACTTGCACACATATCCTCTCCTTGGGCACAACACAGATCTGAAAGGTTGTCTTCCAGGACTCTCTCCTCCTCCTGGTCCTCATGGCCCAGGCAAAGCACAAAGGCTTTTCCATACCCAAAGAGCAGTCCTTTCTTACTCAGTGCTTTCACTTGGTAGGGACATTTTCTTACAACCAAAATAGCCCAACAACAAAAGGGGCTCATACTGGAACATCTCATGCTTCACCTGATCTTGAAACACAATGGAGTCCATCAGACTACACAGAAAAGAATGGTTTCTGGTTAAGCCTTGTTCATCACTAATTTATCTAAAGATCTTGAGCAAAGCCTGTGGTCTCAGTTCTTAAGTTTCCTGACTGTGCTAATGGTTAATAATATGCAAAGGTGGAATATAGGGGCCACCTGGGTGACTACAACTTACCCTACAGCTGACCCAGCACACCCAACACACCCAGCACTGGAATGGCACAGCATGGCACCACCCAAGGCCTGCACCATCCCACAGGAGCTGTTGAACTGGGTCAGGGCTCTTAACCTCACTTGCCAGGTATTCTGTCCAGCTCCTGCTCACCTCATCTTTCTAGCAATTCCACCAAGGGGGTTGTTACTAGTTCTCTTTGCACATACAAATATGGAGTCTGCACCAGGCAGTGGCAAAACTGGGATTCTGCCCTGATCTGCATGATTCAACTCCCATGCTCTTAACCCCTCCCCCAGCCCACCACATTCCTGTCACTTTTATCAGACTGCAAGGTGTCAAAGAGATCAGGGCCTTCACAGAAATCCACAAGCTTCTCTTTCTGGAATCATCTCCCTGGGAGTCCTTATAGCACTTTCTGAAATTCTCACCCTACTTAAGAAAGGGAGGAGTAAGAGCAGGGGAATTAAGAAAGGGAAACTCAATTCTTCAAAACAACCTACAGGCCGTAC
Organism: Tonatia bakeri; assembly: GCA_004024845.1. Lineage (NCBI taxonomy): Eukaryota > Metazoa > Chordata > Mammalia > Chiroptera > Phyllostomidae > Tonatia > Tonatia bakeri. The sequence continues at coordinate 121,945 of PVIA01004960.1, forward strand.
TCCATTGTTATCAAGAGCAGCAGCAGCGACAGAACAGTAATTCTGGCGTCTCAGAGACCGAATTCCCTCGGTGCTGAGCATCCCGGGCACTCACTCCTTCCTGCAGATCTGCCCGGACCCTCCATCCCGGCCGGCGACTTCCCAGTGCAACCTCTGCCCTACAGCAACTGGGACAGTCCGCGAGGGCACAGACCAGACGGGAGGCCAGGGTGGAAGCCTGGGGGACAAGGAACTGAACAGAGGGGTGGTGACATTGGGGTAATGAGGAATTCACTCCGCGAGAGGAGAGTAAGCCTGGGGGGAGACAGAACAGACCGGGAGAGAGGGGTTGACAATGTGGGGATGCAGAACTGATCGGGGGAAGGCTATGACACTCTGTGGGGACGCGGAACTAACCTGGAGGGTGACACTGGGAGACGCGGAAACGACCCGGGATGGGGGATAGTCTGGGAGGACGGGAAACTGATCTGCACTGAGGGGTGCGGAAGGGGGTGGGGGGACCCGGAAACGACTCGGGGCAAGGTGAGGGTCCCGGACCAAGCCGACAATCTGTCGCTCACCTGCGTGTGGGCCACAACCAGGCTCTTGTTGCCTTCACCGTGGTACCCCCAGTCATTCTCGTCCATCTTGCCCTTGTCCATCCCCCAGTGCGGCCCTCGCGCCTCGTAAGACCGCGAGCTGGGGGTCGCCAGTCCCCCTGGGCACCGTCGTCTCCGGCAGAGGTCCTGTCAGCCACCGCCTACGCCGGACCCGCCAACCCTGACTCGCAGGCGCTCGCCGCCGGAAGCCACGCCCCCCGAAGCTGCCATTGCAGAGCCGGGCAACTTCCGGGCTTGAGTACGCTTCTCCTGCGTTGACCACAGCGACAAAAGGACTGACGATCATCTTAGGTGCTGGCGTAGTGTCTCCTTCAGTAGGGAAGTCCTGAGAAGCGGAAGTGACGTTTACGCATCGGCACCGGAAGCGAAGAAAGAGTGAGGAGCCTGCGCTTGCGTTTGGGTTTGCTGGGGTGGAAGGCAAGCAGTCAAGAGCTGGTGAAGTGGTCCCGGTGGTCTGGAGATAGCCCCCTAGGGACACGAAGTCCAGGCTCCCGGGGTGGTGGAGAGTAAGGTCTGCATCTGGACTCACTTTTTGCCTGTACATGTCTAGTGGTTACGGTACGGTTCTCTATTGATCCATTGATGTTTCTTGTTTTTGTTTTGGGGGTTTTTTGCCCTTACCCCACCATCTTGATTATTCTAGCTTTATAGTAATCTTGACGTCAGTATTCCCCCTGCTTTTATCTTCCGGAAGAGACTACAGATAATTGGTATAATCTGTTCCTTAAATGTTTAGTAGAATTTACCAACGAACCCATCTGGGCTCAGTGCTATTTTTGGAAGGTTCTTAATTTTGTGGGCATAATTATTTATAATATTCCTTTATTAACCTTCTGATGTCCAGGGATCTGTAGTGATATCCCCTTTTATTTTTTTAATATATTTTATTGATTATGCTATTCCAGTTGTCCCATTTCCCACCCTGTACACCCTCTCCCACCCACATTCCCCCCCTTTAGTTCATGTCCATGTGTCGTAAGTTCTTTAGCTTCTACATTTCCCATACTATTCTTGCCCTCCCCGTTTTCTACCTAACATTTATGCGACTTATTCTCCATACCTTTCCCCCTCTCTCCTCCCACTCCCCTGTTGCTAACCCTCCATATAATCTCCATTTCTGTGCTTCTGTTCCTGTTCTAGTTGTTTGCTTAGTTTCTTTTGGTTTTGTTTTAGGTGTGGTTGTTAATAATTGTGAGTTTGCTGTCATTTTACTATACATTTTTTTATCTTCTTTTATTAGTTAAGTCCCTTTAACATTTCATAAAATAAGGGCTTGGTGATGATGAGCTCCTTTAACTTGACCTTATCTGAGAAACACTTGATCTGCCCTTCCATTCTAAATGAAAGCTTTGCTGGATAGAGCAATCTGGGATGTAGGTCCTTGCCTTTCAGGACTTGGAATACTTCTTTCCAGCCCCTTCTTGCCTGCAAGGTCTCTTTTGAGAAATCAGCTGACAGTCTGATGGGAACTCCTTTGTAGGTTACTGTCCCCTTATCTCTTGCTGCTTCTAGGATTCTCTCCTTCATTTTTACCTTGGTTAATGTAATTATGATGTGCCTTGGTGTGTTCCTTCTTGGGTCCAACTTCTTTGGGACTCTCTGAGCTTCCTGGACTTCCTAGAAGTCTATTTCCTTTGCCAGAATGGGTAAGTTCTCCTTTATTATTTGTTCAAATAACTTTTCCACTTGGTGCTCTTCCTCTTCTCCTTCTGGTACTCCTATAATTCAGATGTTGGAATGTTTAAAGATGTCCTGAAGGTTCCTAAGCTTATCCTTGTTTTTTGTTTTGTTTTGTTTTGTTTTAATTCTTATTTTTCCATTCTTTCCTGTTTGGTTGTTCCTTTCTTCTTTCTGGTCCACTCCATTGATTTGAGTCCCAGTTTCCTTCCCATCACTATTGGTTCCCTGTGCATTTTCCTTCATTTCTCTTATCATAGCTTGCATTTGTTCATCTAATTTGCAACCAAAATCAACCAATTCTGTGAGCTTCCTGATCACCAGTGTTTTGAACTGTGCATCTGATAGGTTGACTATCTCTCGGTCACTTAAAAGGTTCTGGGGCTTTGATTTGTTCTTCCGTTTGAGCCATCTCTCTCTCTCTCTCTTTTTTTGGTCTGGTCGCACCTGTTACAGTAAAGGGTGGAGCCTTAGGTGTTCACCAGGGCGGGGCACCCCAGTGGCTGGGCTGTGACGTTGTATGTGGGGGCGGGGTCGAGAGGGAACAATAGCAGTTACTCTGCTCTCCGTGGGACCTCAGTCCCTTAAGCTGCTTCCTCCAAACTGGGCCCCTCTGGTGCCAATTCCCATGTGGGTGGGCTTGTGCACGCTGTGGGACCCTCTAAGAACCTCCCCTGTGAGGCTGGGTGTCTCTCCATGTGCCTCAACTCCCACAGGTGTCCTCAATCAGTGTCCCGAGGGTCTATTACCTGGAGATGGGATCCTGGGTTGCGTGAACTGCCTTGCTTTACAATTGCCACCTCACTGAGTCTGCCAGTTGCCACCCTTTAGCTGCCGCTTGTGCACTCAGGGTCCACCCGCTGCAGTCTTGCGAGCGCTGGATGCCTTACGTGCCCCCGGGTGCCTTAAGCGCCCAGTCCCAACTCTCTCTGCTCTCCACACCTCGACCGCACCTGGCTGCTCGTCTCTGCCCCTCCTACCGGTCTGGATGAAGGGGTCTAATTCAACTTCTTGGTTGTCCGACTTCCATTCAGATCAATTTTCTGTCAGTTTTGGATGTTGTTCTGTTTCCAAATTGTTGTTGTCCCTATCTTGGTTGTGCGTGGAGGTACAGTGTGTCCACCTATGCCTCCATCTTGGCCGGAAGTCCAATAAAATTTGATGTCCCCTTTTATTTCTTTTTTTTTTATTATTTATTTAAATGAATGTTCAAGTACAGTTTTCACCCCCTTACTCCCATTCAAGTCCTCCCACCCCCCC